>ML314608.1:0-27476 GCA_005239505.1 Nicotiana paniculata | reverse complement strand
AAAAACTAAGGATGAATATAAATTTTACAAAACTTAACTTCAGCCTCATAAATTTTCAGGCAAAAAATGTATATGTAAGATAAGTAGATGATAAAAGACAAAAAGTGGCTAGTAAATGCGAAAAATATAAGTACAAATTTAAAAAACAATGTTGAAGTTTAGTCGTCATGAGCTTTTATGAAAAATGCTAAAGTTTAGTCGTCATAATGTGCTGAAGTTTTTATCACTGGATTCTATAGTTTAGTCTTCATGAGCTTTATGAAAAACTTCAGCACAAGATGCTGAACTAAGTTAGTTCATTTGTAAAGACTTCAGCACAAAATGTGCTGAAGTTTTTATCACTGGATTCTATAGTTTAGTCTTCAAGAGCTTTATGAAAAACTTCATCACAAGATGCTGAAGTAAATTAGTTGAAGGGTCACCAAAAATAAAACAAAAACTTCAGCTCCCTATATGCTGAAGTTTCAGCAAAACCAAGCACAAACTTCAGCTCCAAAACAAAAACAAGCTGAAGTACAAAACACAAAACTTTAGATCCATACATGCTGAAGTTTCAGCAAAACAAAGCACAAACTTCAGCTCCAAAACAAAAACAAGTTGAAGTACAAAACACAAAACTTCAGATCCCTATATGCTGAAGTTTCAGCAAAACAAAACACAAACTTCAGCTCCAAAACAAAAACAAGCTGAAGTACAAAAACACAAAACTTCAGATCCCTATATGCTGATGTTTCAGCAAAACAAAGCACAAACTTTAGCTCCAAAACAAAAACAAGTTGAAGTACAAAACACAAAACTTCAGATCCCTATATGCTGAAGTTTCAGCAAAACAAAGCACAAACTTCAGCTCCAAAACAAAAACAAGCTGAAGTACAAAAACACAAAACTTCAGATCCCTATATGCTGAAGTTTCAGCAAAACAAAGCACAAACTTCAGCTCCAAAATAAAAACAAGCTGAATTACAAAACATAAAACTTCAGATCCCTATATGCTGAAGTTTCAGCAAAACAACCCTCAGCTCCAAACCAAAAACAAGCTGAAGTACAAAACACAAAACTTCAGCTCCTTGTATGCTGAAGTTTCAGCAAAACAAAGCACAAACTTCAGCTCCAAAACAAAAACAAGCTGAAGTACAAAACACAAAACTTCAAATCCCTATATGCTGAAGTTTCAGCAAAACAAAGCACAAACTTCAGCTCCAAAACAAAAACAAGCTGAAGTACAAAACACAAAACTTCAAATCCCTATATGCTGAAGTTTCAGCAAAATAAAGCACAAACTTCAACTCCAAAACAAAAACAAGCTGAAGTATAAAACACAAAACTTCAGCTTCCTATATGCTGAAGTTTCGGCAAAACAAAGCACAAACTTCAGCTCCAAAACAAAAACAGGCTGAAGTACAAAACACAAAACTTCAGCTCCCACTCTCATAAAAATATAACAAAAAACACAAAATAATACAAAACAAAACGTAAAGGTACTGCAATGTACCTGTGATTATACGTAATATTATTGGCGAACAAACAGTTGAAGCAATGAATATCAAAAAACAATGACGATCGTATAAGCGAAGAACGGGAGAGAGAGAGAAAGAGAGTATTTGCAAAGTATAGGAATGGAAGTAGAGGAATGGGGTTTAATTGAAGAGAAAGTAGGCTTGACTGCTTGTAAAAGGGTAAAATTGTCTTTTCGAAAGGCTTTTAACAAAAAAAGGGTATCGGTACAAACATAAAAACAAAGCGGGTACAGGTTAAAGAGGGGCACCTAAATAGGACGCCCCGTGCAATTTTTACTTGAAAATATCATGGCCACGTGGGCTTTCAACTTACCCAGCTATGTAAACCCGATGACTAAGGACTGCTAGACGTTGTTTAGATCATTTCGATTTTATCTCTATTTGAACAGACACTGGTTAGTTTGAAATTAGCTGCTAAAATTATTTTCACTTCCACATCAGTATCTCATAAATCATGACCCATACATTTGAATCTCAAATTAGTTTAGAAAATAAACAACTTATGAACATCGTAGCTTGCTATAGGCACGATTAATAATAAATTATTGTGATTGTGGGTACGGTTCCGTGGCATGGTCATGATACGTAAATCCCAATTCGGTGTGCGTTTCATGTGACTCGACCATAACTTCAAATAATTATAAAATTAACATGTTGTAAATCGCGGGTACGTTTCACGTGGCGTGATTCATAATGTGTACAAAAACAAACGAGTGCGCGACATCGCGACTTGTTCAAACAAATTTCATAAATACTAAAAGCGGTTTAAAAAGTAAAAAAATGCACAATAGGTTTTAAATATGTATTAAATCGGATAATTAGGCTAATTATTACAGTTGAGTGATCGTGCTAAAACCACGGAACCCGGGAATGCCTAACACCTTCTCCCGGTTAACAGAATTTCTTACCCGGTCTTCTGTGTTCGCGGACCAAAAATAGAGTCAAATTTTCTCGATTTGGGATTTAAAATAAACCGGTGACTTGGGACACCATAAATTATTTCAAGTGGCGACTCAGAATAAATAAATAATCTCATTTCGATTAACATCACTTTAGTTGGAAAAACTCCCTATTCCCTCGGGAAAAAAGAGTTGTGACACCTGCGTAACTAATCCATGTATAACTAATCCTTGCATTACTTATTCCTGCATAAGTAATACCTGCATAACTCTAACCGGCAACCAAACGACCCCTTAGTTAATGTGCGTATATAACAAAATGTCGCATACATCAAGGATATTACTCCGGTTATATAGATTAAACAAATAAACCCTCCAATTTCAACTTGTTTGATTTTTTTTTCTCTTATGGGTGCTATTTGTCAAGGCAAATTTGTGTAAGAGGTAGACATGATCTGAGGCCTCACATAGGAATAAGTTTTCCAAGTTTAAGGACCGAGGATATATCACCCTATACTTCCTAGTTGCACAACAGATCACATTTTTATCAAGGGAAATATGTTGTGTCGTGGTTAAGTGATAAATTGAGGTAAGAATGTGTATAATTAATTATAGTTGTCATAAAAGTGTATGTGAAGAAACATGTTGTGTATTAGTTAAGTTGGTCTAAAGTAATTTTTTTCTTTCTGCAGCTTCTTTGGTCAAATCATCAAGAACCAGACAGATTTCTTAGTTATCAACAACAAAAGAAGAATAGAAATTTAGATCGTCTTTCTGAGAGGTTAAGCCATAATTTTTTCTTGTAGTTAGAATTCAAAATTATCGTAACTGCCAACAAACCTAACAAACAAGCTATAAAGTGATAGCTAATAGTAGCATCCACTTCGTTCCATGAATTCTCATCCTTAGTTGAAAAACTGAAAAGTAAAATAGACTCAGCTTTAAGGAAGATCAAGAAAGAGATACAAACGAAATTTAAGTTCTAATTTACAAGGTAAAAATCTGGTAATCATAAGTTGATAACTCTGCTTGAACAAGCTTATGTACTTTGCTGGTCTAGAGTTTGAAGCTGACCTGAAGAAGCTTAAATGGCAAGGACAAGATATTACAACCTTCTTTAGTATAACAATTTATTAGACACCTTCAAAAAGTAGCATCCAATTTACACATACTTATACCAACAGATTCACCAAGCATGAGGTTTTCGAAAGAAAAGACCGACTATTTGGTACAAAAGTTAGCAGCTCAGTCCTGTATCCTTTCACTCCTTTACCTTTGGTAATGCTACTTATGCTCCAATCTCAGTATCCTTTCATCCTTTTTTGGTAATGCAACTTGTGCTGCAATCCTTTCACACGGGTATTTCATTGTTACTTCCAAAATCAATATCTTTGTGAAATAAAGGCCTCGAAGTCACCATCTTTTAGTTTGCAACGCTGAGTACTATCTTTGGCTGTTTCTATTCTTAACAGAGGGAATGTCATGATTATGCTTGCCTTCATAGGTTGTTATGACAGATTTTGGATCAGTTGAAGCCCTCTCTACTTGTTTGCGGACATTGCATCCAGGATATGTGCACCGATAATAACTCCTGTATATCAAGTTTGGATGCATAAGGGGATGATTCGTTCAAGTTAAGAAAAGAACAGTAATCAAATAAATGACCAGTTCCAGGAAAGACATGTTTTAAAAATGTTCAACAGTAACATGTGAAATCATATTCTGACAAGACAAAGAACTACCAAGTGCTCAAACTATATATTGCAACTGATTGTAGCAGTTAATTCTAATCTCAAAAGGATGTCATAACACTTGTCTGTTTTATCAGATGCATATATAAAACTTTCTCAACTCTGCCACATGCTTTCACATAAAAATACATACATTGTAATTTTTCCACTGCCCTATCATATAGTGCACTGTATAATCCAATATCTTGCATTGTCCAAGAAGTTTCAAAAACAAAACCTGACAGGCAAATTAATAATCACGAAAGCCATTATTGAATTATTACCATCAAATTCTTCATGTTCAAACTAACCAAGGATCATGAGCGGGCAAACCAAGTGAGCTTCTTACAACCGCGATCCACTTTTCTATTTATTTAATTATTTTCCAGCTGAACCAGACTTACATTTTGTCTCTCTTGATGCTGAACAGATTTATCAGGATGAAAGTTTGTCATAGCTACACATAAAAGAAAAGAAAAGAAAAGAAACGCAACACAAGCAAAAGCAAAAAAGTAGCTTAAAAAGGAANTGGTCTTTTGTGATTTATTATCCCCTATCATAAACATGAGCTCGGAAACCAAGTCATCTAGTTTGGTCATCAGGTAGCAAATAAAACCTTTAGAAGACTATCTACTGTCTTTGCCCACACGTCACTAAAAATAGCGCATCATATTAACAAGAATGAAATCCAGGAATTAAAAAGAAAAAAAAATTGATGACCCGCAACTTCAAAGTTAACTATATTTTACAGTCTTCCTTTTAATATTATTAAAATTTAGTCCTACAACTTGCATCTGCAGTTCCAGAGTGTTCATCATTAGTCTTATGCTCGTCAACAAAATTACTATAAATCAAAGCCAGAAAACATGAACTGATTGATTGTTAAGCGCAGTGTAAAGTTTCCTCTTCTATCAGACTTCACACTGCATCCATTTCAGAACGATAGTAGTTCGAAAATCCTGATAGACAAAGTTCCTAAACTATGGGTTTTGGCATATTTCAACAGGACAAGGAGATAAGCTAGCATCAGTTCCAGGAAATTAGCAAGCACACGCAAGTTCTTTAGTATACTAAATATTATGCAATATAAGATTCATATACAGAACAGCGACTAACGTAAGATTGAGAAAAATCTTGCAGTGGAAGATATGTAGACTATAAGTACCTTGGGTGCTGATTCCCCTTTACCACCTTCTGCCCATACTTTCGCCATTTGTACCCGTCATCTAAAAAATCAACTTCACTTCTTGTCTGCAGAACAATCTTGGATTCAGCAACTGTGCCATGTGATGAAGCTGTCTCAACTACCGACTTCCTGCGTCACAGTAACTGAATTTAGATCATACTTTTCTTACTCTACAGTTTTTCTTCTTGTTTAATAACAGAAGGATGGGGCACTCTATACTCATGAAAGGAGGACTCACGTTCTCTTTGCATTTGGTTCATCATGCCCCTCATCTACTGCTACTAAAATGTTTTTGGTTTCATCACATTCACTTTTCACAAGAAGTTCAGATACCATTTGGTTTGAAACCTGGTCAGAACGTGTATGTGAAGACTCATCTGAGCTAATCATTACTGGCCAATCATGCGTACGGGTGTCAGGTCGAACTTCAGAGCAGTCTGTACCATCGAGAGCGGAACCATCTTTCCTTTGTGTTTTTGGTTGAGGAAGTTCATGGTTGTGCCGGCCATTATATGTGATCTCACTTATGTGACCATCAGCAGATCGCTCAACTTTCTTCTTCACTGGACATTCGAGATGTGTGCACTTATAGTAGCTCCGAGGGCATTCACTAGCCTTTACTTTCTTCTGGCCATATTTTCTCCAGTTGTAACCATCACAAGCTGGTTTTTCGATAGCAACAAAAGACGGATTGTTCTCAGATTGAGAAAACTCTTGCAGTTCAAATTTCTTACCCTGCTTGTCTGACGGTTCGCTATCCATTCTAGTTTGTGAAGGTTCCTTTAGCTGCAAAGAAGTTTCCTTTAGCTCAGTCTTCAACGTATGTCCTAATGCTTCTGTTGAAGCCACCTGAGATGAACACTGATCTTCGGATTGCATTTGCATGTAAGAATTAGAAAATGCAGCCTGTGCTGTAACATGTGCTAGAGCCTGTTGATGTGACATTCCAAAAGGACTCTGCAAACAAATTGAAATACCATAAGTAACCACATGATGCCACTGAAATTAGATTACATTTTAGTTTAACTATTTCTATAACCAACCATTGGATGCATCATAATTCACAGACTATACCAATAAGTGCGACGTCTCAAATTTTAGGTGTCGAACAATGAAGAAAATTCTGCTAGGAATCTAAAATATTTTCTTCATTTTTGTCGGATAAATGGATGACGGTGAGACTTGAACCGGGGACCTCTGCATGCTCTAATCCTATGTCGAAAAGTGTGTGACCATCTAAAAAAAAAATTCTTCCATTTGAATTTACTTAAAAGATAAATCCAGCCAAAGAAAGAAACTTTCTCTGGAAGCAGTTTTCCAGTTGTAGACTGTAACAAAAGTATGATCTTAGCATATACATTATATGAATTAAAGTAGCAGCAACATCACTTAATCGAAACAGAAAAAGGTGAAATCTTTGGCTATTTTTGCAAGTGAAAATGAACAATTGAGTGGATAATTACCTGAAGTGGAGAAAGAAACCCAGGTGAATTAAGCAATCCAGAAGGACTCAAACCAGGCGGAATCATGAACAAAGGAGATTGGGCCAATACCAGGCCCATGGGCCGATTCTGCTTATACCCTGAGTTCTTTTGACTTCCTTCTCCAGAATTATCCGGCTTTGCAAGTGGAGAAGCCATAGCTCCGGCAAGAAGTTGGGAGAAAGAAGGATAATCGGATGAATCAGGGCTCTGATCGGAGAAGAAACTGGAAACTAGGGACATTGGTCCAGGACTGAAAGAAGGCATGTTACTAAAAAAGGATTCGAACGACGGCCGAGGTGGGATTGTTAAAGCCGGAAACGACATCGCTGAAGCTCCCCCTGTTTCCCCCATTTTCAGTCTACACAAAAGAAACAATTAGCTCTGCTCTTGTAATTTGGAGTTGCTTTTTCTGTTATCCCTTTTGGCTTTTGGCTGTGACGTTTATATATTGTCTATTCGTAGCGTATATGATGGGGGGCTGCAGTCGTCATTCGTCAATGGTGTAATTACTGCTTCTTTGGATTTCTTATCTTGTACCAATCCTAGATTGGCTGCTTATTTACTGGTTATTCCTCACTAATATCTTAATTTACTTAAAAAAATATTTGTAACAATATACATTTTTTTTCCTTACGGCTTGTTTGGATGGTTGTTACACATCATTTCATAATGTATCGTTTTATTATATTGTACATCGTTTGATAAATATAATGTTTAGATAAATTTTATTGTTTGTCGTTGTTTCATGATATCTTGATCAACAATATGAAGAATAAATTTATAATATTATATAAAAAAGTTTATGATACGGGGTAAGTTTATTATATAAAGAGGTAGAGTAAATGATAAAATAAAATTATTTAATAATAGTGAAAGATGCGATGATAGAAAAAAGACAAGATAACGACACAACCACACCATATCGGTCGTTACATAAAGTGACACATTTCGTCGTTACGTAACGACAGATTGAATGATACGATACAGAAAAATTTAAGTAAAGCCTGTGTCTCTGGCTCTGGGAGAACTTTACCTATAGAACCAAAACAAATACCGTATTTAAAGTAGCAATATGATACAATATAATGGGTAACGACCATCCAAACAAGTTGTTAGGTAAAAACACCCACTATTTAAAAAGATATTTATATCAAAGGCGACTCGGCTCTTGAATCTAAAATCTGGTTAAGGATGAAAAAAGAACACCCTGATGCACTAAGCTCCTGCTATACACGGGACCTTTAAATAATTCTTGAAAAACTGTTTATTTGTCCAAATTGCTTGTAATAGTAGTGTTTGGCAGCCTGATTAATTTTCATTTGGTGGGAGTTGGCACAACTATTAGTAGCGCAGGATTTACTATCTTACATAGGTTAACTGCAATTCTAGATTTATTAGTTTTAAAAAGTTTTTAGCCAAATCCAAATTAGGTGCTCGGACTAATATGGTTTCCGATTTCTTCTGCCCAATACTGAGCAATACAAGATCCTTGAAATTCTAAGTCATGCTGTATTACTGAATTTCTCATATTTATGTTATTGAAATCTATAACAACTAAAATTTAGTTGATTGAGAAATATAGAGCATTAAAGTAATGATTTTAGATATATTGGAGGAGAATAATAAATAACTACAGAAGTATTTTGCAACTTGTTAATAAACGGATAAGAATGTCAGGCTAGTGGGCAAATCACATCTGCACTACATCACTGTATATAAAATGAATTCTTTACCTACCAACAGGAGCGGAGCTAGCTGATTAGTACGTATTTTAGATCAAAATCTCTATTTATTTTATAAAAGTTATTGAATATTTATTATTTTAATTATTAATTTAGAACCAACAACTTAAAATGAGTAGAACTCATAATATTCAAATCCTGACTCCGCCTCTATCTACCAACTGCCACTCGGGAGAAGTGGATTACTCCAAGTAGATTATTAATATTTTACTACGTGTTAGTTTGCAATTTAAACAAGAATTTGCCTTATATATATATAAAAGCTTAGACAATTTTATACTATAAACGTGATTTTATTTGCTGTAATAAATCATTTACCATCTTTTATAGGTTACGGACAATGTTTGCTGTCAAATATTACTTGTAATTAGTTTTTAATTAACTTAACAGTTAAAAAATATTTGAAATTGTTAATTTGTTAAGAAAAAGTAAATGATTTGTATTTGGGGAGTAAGAATTGGAAAATTATCAAGAAGAGAGTCGGCTGATTCAAAAGAAAATCTGGGATATGAATATCATGAAATTCGTTAAAAAGGAATTATTATAGTTTCTTTTTTCTGATTAATTTTTGAAACAAAAAAGAAAAATATGTCGGCTATCCGGTACTCTAGCTCTGATATAAATTCGAGGGGTCAAATAACGTACACGTGGCCCAACTGCAAAAGTATCTTTCTTAATAAATAAGGCAAAAAGATGCAGACAATATGCAGTTCAATAAAATAAAGTGATATTTTGTCCTTGCTACAACAACTAAAATAAGTTGTTTTTTAAAAAAGGCAAGTTGCCAACTTGAGGAGTCATTCACCATCAAACACCTTTCAGCTTAAGGTCTCAATTGCCAAATCATGTACATTTGGCTCTCTTGAGAAAAGGATGCAAGTTTGTAAGTTTGCTGTAGGTGGAAGCAGTGTCAAAGCCACAGGGTCATAAGGTGGTTTTCATCGAAAAATTACACTATGTAATCGAAGAATATTAGGTGAGAAATATCGAATATGGTTAAGCTTGAGAATTCGTTCAAATTGTAAAAGATGTCAAATATAAATAATGGACTTACATTCTCAACACTATTACTCCACAATGTACGATAAAGAAGAACAAGAAGACGCACCATTAATGGATATGAAAATGTATCTTTATTGATTCCATGATGATGGTTACAACGATCTGCAACAAGGTTTAGAACATTCTTTTGAGTTTTAAGTAGACTCCCCTAAGAGAGGACTCAAAAAGTAAAAAAAAAAAAAAAAAAAAAACTTCCATCATTCTCGTATCCTGTATATATACTAGGTGTTGTCCCTTACCCAAGGGTCCTTAACCAGTGTACTGTAATCTGCTGTTGGCGCTTTATGTCGACCTCCTTAAGCGCCATGGCGTGTGCTACGTTGTAGAGGCCTTCTGATGATTCGACCTCGGCCATGGCCGAGTAGCTCGTCGTTATGGTGCCTTGTAAATTACGATCACGGCTTAATCGCCTCCTTGCCCATTCCTTTTTTATGCCATTCTCATATGGCCAGATTTCGACCCATACAGTTAGTCCCTCCGCATGTCGGGGTTGCTCTTGGGCGAGCACGATGGGCGGACCTAATCAATTCGAAAACCTTTGAGAAATCTAAGCGTTTTGGGCGATGAGTGAGCACCTCTTAGCGGGGCAACGATGTGACATTTCGAGAGCTTCGGCAGACCAGTGTGTCAGTTGAAATGACATTAAGTTTGTCAGGTGTCATTATGGCACACGTTCATCGTATGTCGCATCGTTTCCCGTGCCTCTTCCGTTAGTTTTTGAAAAAGGCGACGCTTCGTTTCTCAAACCGGCGTATTTATGTCTCTATAAATAAGAGAATTTCTCATTCGAATGTAGCGTTTCCCAAATCATTCACAAGAAGATACTAAAAGCATTTGTTCTTCTCCCCCAATTCTTCATATATCTTTTTTCCGCCGGCAATCCCTGTGGTTGTTACCCTTCTGTCTTTACATTCACGATTTTGTATAATCATTCAAAGTGATGGCCAATACTTCTTCTAACCCTGGCCGAGTCGTTGGTGCTCCGGTGCCGGGAAATGCCGTGCCTTCCCTCGAAGAGGGATTGAGTTTGGCGGAGGACGAGAGTTTCCCGACGGTGGATGAGGTGGTGCCCCGCCCGAGGAAGGAGTACTGACTTTAATAACGCTGCCGAATATGAGCCTGAACCCTTACTTTCTACGATGGATACCGCAATGCTCGCGGTATTCAAAGTTAAGTGAAGAATCCCTGAGCATATCGAACTCGTTCTGGCGGGAGACGATATAGTTCACATACATCGCCTAAGATACTGCCCGTTCTACGCGTACCCTTTTATTATTGGGTACACGCTTCCCCTTCCCTCACTGGCAGCGGACTTCTGCCGCTTCTACAAGGTGTGCCCGACTTAGCTCACCCCGTACATATACAAACTCTTCTTAATGATCATCGAGTTGCAAAGTTGGCCGAACGTGGGGTTTCCCTTCAACACTTTGTGCATCTCTTCGTTCCAAGTTTTCATAGGGGCACCATGTTACATCTCCGTCACCGAGGTACTAAGAGCCTGATGATCGAAATGAACGACAAGACCAATCGCCGCTTCTGGGAGAGATTCTTCTATGTCCGTACGAGCATGTGGTGTCTAACCTCGTCGGGTTCCCTGAGACGTCGAATTTTGCCCGTAGGTCAAACTTTCCTTTTACTTTTTCACAACGCTGATTGGTTGTTTTCATCATAATCTGGAGGATCCACGGATTATGTCGGACACCCCAGCCCCCATGGTTCGTTCGACGGATGAGCTTTCTCACAATGATGGCGATGAGTCCCCATCGAAGAGGCATAGGGTAACGTCAGATGAAACGTCCTTAAGTGAAGCGCCTTCGAGGGTTGACCCTGTTTCTACGGTGTCTGAAGCTGGAGACAATGCCAGCTAGGGAGTGGAGGTGATTCCTATTTCGGGCGTGGAAAAGGTCGTTGTGGTACTGGAGCAGAGTTTAGTTGCTTCTACAGTTATTCCGAGTGGACCATCAACGTCTCGGCAAGCTCGTGCCTCCTCTTCGATTGGTGAGAGGTTGAAGGGCATGATGGTGGATGACTATGAGTCTGATTCGAACATCAATCCTGAGGACATGAGGATGTTCGAAGAAGGCTTTACCAGATTCGATGTGAGGGCGGGAGGCCCTTCCCGCGTGCTTGAAATCCCGTCGAACTTTAACCTGTTGGAGGATACGGTAGATTTGGTGCCCTAGTTCGACCTTCTCTACTTTGCCGCCGAAAGTGGGTCTCTTCGGGAGATTAGCGACTCTCTCTTGTCACGTAGTGTGGTTGGGATGGACTTGAGGGTGAGTTTCCTTTCGTTACTTTCTTTGTTTCTTTCTTTTGCTGATTCTTCCTCTCATTGTTTTGTTGTTTTCTTTTGTCCAGACTTACATGTTAGAGATCGAAAGTGCTCGTTGGGCTGAGACGCGAACCGATGTCTTTTTGAAAATGGCCGCGAAATATTGCCGGTATCGCGACAGGTGTCATGAGATGCACGCGCAACTTAGGGCGGGCAGTAACACTCGATCCCTCATGGAGGAGTTGGAGAAGAAGGATGGGGATCTGGTGCGGTCTATTCGCAGATGTAGCAAGCTTGAGGGGCTGATCAGGGTTCAAGACGGGGACCTCTAGGTGGGCAAGGGGGTTGCAGCGGAATGCGAGGACCTTCAGGCAAAGGTGTCGTCTTTGCGAGACGAACTCGAGCAGAATGCCACTTTGCTAGTTTAAGTGCAGAGTGGACAGAAAAGGTGACTGACTTGGAGAGGAAGGTGGTCGAGTTAGAGAGGGCCGAAGGGGCCCGGGTGGCGGCTGTGGCGAGGGCGGCAGCACTGGAAGACACTATTCGCGTCCTCAGGCCTGAGAGAGAAGCTGAGAGGGAGACAACCACGATGAGGGAGGCAAGATTCGAAGAGCAGATAGGCATACTTGAGCGGGAGGCTTCGAATCTGGGTGACCAAATAGTGGCTCTCGAAGCCGAGAATGCGCAGTTCCTAGCTCAGGTCTCTCAAGAATCCGCCCCTGGTGCTGTCCCCCGCCGTTTGTATGAGATGTGGGTCCATGATGAGGCCTAACGAGATATATATAAGGATTTTTGGACGGCAGGGAGTATCCCTGAGGCCGCTTTTGAGGATGCTCGTGTGAAGGCGCACGAGGCTCGTCTTGCTTGTGGCTACGATCCTGTGACACCGAAGGCCGATGGGGATGCTGAGATTGAAGATGGGCTCTCCTCTGATGGTGATAGGGTTGGCGGGGACGATGGTGGAGATGCAGCAGAGTGAAATTTTTGTAGTCTTTTGGTACTTGGTTTTTTTTGTTCTTTTCTTTGATGTTGCTTGTTGTTGTAGTTTTTTTGGGGGGGCCTGTTTCGCCTTCTTGTAAAAAGCTGCATGTATGTAAGTTTCGAATAAGATTCAATTTGTCTTTGGCTAAACATCTCTGGCTCTATTCTTTTTTCTTTTTTTCCCTTTTTGAAAATGATCTTCGGACTCTCTAGTGATGAGTCCTTGTCTTTAAATTGGGAATTTGGTGGGACAAAACCTTGCTTAATTCGAGCGAGGTCTGATTTTTTAGTTGATTCGAGTGAAGTCGAATGTATTTTATTTGAGCAAGGTCAGATTTTCTTGATTCGAGCGTGGTTGAACTTACTTGATTCGAGCGAGATCGAATTTACTTGATTCGAGCGAGGTCGAATTTTACTTTGGCGATTCGAGCGAGGTCGAATTTACTTTATTCGAGCAAGGTTAAATTTCTCTATAATCGAGCGAGGTCGAATCTTGCTTGATTCAAGCGAGGTCAAATCTTGCTTGATTCAAGTGAAGTCAAATTTTACTTTGGCGATCTGAGCGAGGTCGAATTTACTTTATTCGAGTGAGGTCGAATCTTGCTTGATCCGACCGAGGTTGAATTTTACTTTGGCGATTCAAGCGAGGTCGAATTTACTTTATTCGAGCGAGGTCGAATCTTGCTTTATTCGAGCGAGGTCGAATTTTACTTTGGCGACTCGAGCGAGGTCAAGTTTTTTTTCTTTATTCGAGCGAAGTCGAATTTCTCTATGGCGATTCGAGCGAGGCCGAATTTATTTTGGTGATTCGAGCGAGGCCGAATTTATTTTGGCGATTCGAGCGAGGTCGAATTTACTTTATTCGAGTGAGGTCGAATCTTGCTTGATTCGAGCGAGGTCGAATTTTACTTTGGTGATTCGAGCGAGGTCGAATTTACTTTATTCGAGCAAGGTCGAATCTTGATTAATTCGAGTGAGGTCGAATTTTACTTTGGCAATTCGAGCGAGGTCGAATTTATTTTGGCAATTCGAGCGAGGTCGAATTTACTTTATTCGAGTGAAGTCGAATTTCTCTTTGGCGATTCGAGCGAGGTCGAATTTATTTTGGTGATTCGAGCGAGGTCGATTTATACTTTGGCGATTCGAGCAAGGTCGAATTTATTTTATTTGAGCGAGGTCAAATTTACTTTATTCGAGCGAGGTCGAATCTTGCTTGATTCGAGCGAGGTCGAATTTATTTTGGCGATTCGAGCGAGGTCAAATTTACTTTATTTGAGCGAGGTCGAATTTTACTTTGGCAATTCGAGCGAGGTCCAATTTACTTTATTCGAGCGAGGTCGAATCTTCCTTAATTCGAGCGAGGTCAAATTTTACTTTGGCGACTCGAGCGAGGTCGAGTTTTTTTCTTTATTCGAGTGAGGTCGAATTTATTTTGGCGATTCGAGCGAGGTCGAATTTACTTTGGTGATCCGTGGGTTCAATAGAGTGGTGTAAGAATATCGCGTGTTGCCTTTCTTTCATTGGAGAATTTCATGCGTCGTTGCAGTTTATGCGTGCGTTGGGGTGAGTCCCAGCCTATATAGTCCCTTCATCGCTGCTTAAAAGTTCAAATGTGATTTGATGTATATGGTCGGGTGAGTTGGCGTTGCATCTCCATGGCGAGCACATGGGCGAGCTCCTAGTGCTCACGTTCTGCTTGTGTTGGTGTGTTTTGAGCTTGCCACACAATCCCCTGCTTATGGAGATTGTTTCTTAATGATGTTGGTTCGTTCTGAGTCGTTTGTCTGTTATCTGCATTATGGTACGGTGTGGGGGGTTTTCCCCGGTTTGCCTATTGCTGTAAGGAGGAATTTAGAGTCGGTATGTCGGCTAGCCTTTGCTCAGGTTACAGGTGTAAGGAATCATTCGTTACCTTGGTCGGCTGGTTAATGAGGGAGATTGGTCACGTTTCCCTCGCCGGTTGCACTCTTTAGACATGACGTCGGCTTCACATCCAGCCTCGTCATTATTTGAGCTTCAGCGTCTCGTGGGTGGATGATCAGCTCCACCCGTTAGGACCTCGAGCTCGACCCAGTTCGTTTCAGTCCCGGACGCGCCGAGGTAACAGGAACATAAGTTGTACCACAAACGCATAGACGAAGAGTATTTTAACAGTAAGTTATACAACAAGCATCATCCCATATAGTAAGAGGTGAAGGTGGTATATGCGGGGTGCTAACCTGGAAGTGAGATTACGGGTGCACTTGATATGTAATAGTCACAGCCCCGCTACGAAGGCTTACGATCGTAATGCGCCAGAGTTGCTGTTGTGGCGCAACGTAGGTGTCGCATATAAGCCAGGCATAGCTCTGGTTTCGTGTACGGATTTATCCTTGGTTGGTTTGGTGGATTTAGATGGAACTAAGGCTTTTGTTAGAAAATCCCCACAGACGACGCCAAATTATTTTGCCAAAAAAAGTGTTAAACCATTTCTTAACCGAATTAATAAGAGGATAGGGGGTAAATCCTAGTCAAGGATAATTAACTCTAGATCAAAGAATATTAAGTGAGGAATATCAAATGGTTAAGTTTGAGAACTCGTTCAGATTGTAAAAAATGTCAAATGGAAATAATGGACTTACATTCTCAACACTACTACTCCGCAATGTACGATATAGAAGAACAAGAAGACGCACTATTAGTGGCTACGAAAATGTATCTTTATTGATTCCATGATGATGGTTACAACGATCTGCAACAAGGTTTAGAACCTTCTTTTGAGTTTTAAGCAGACTCCCTTTAGAGAGGACTCAAAAAGTAAAAAAAAAAAAAAAGTTCCATCGTTCTCTTATCATATATATATATATATATACTAGGTGTTGCCCCTTACCCAACGGTCCTTAACCAGTGTACTGTAATCTGTTGTTGGCGCTTTAGGTCGACCTCCTTAAGCGCCATGGCGTGTGCTACGCCGTAGAGGCCTTTTGATGATTCGACCTTGGACGTGGCCGAGTAGCTCGTCGTTATGGTGACTTGTAAATTATGATCACGGCTTAATTGCCTCCTCGCCATTCCTTTTTTATGCCACTTTCATATGGTCAGATTTCGACTCATACAAAAATATTACGTTTTAGAAGTATATAACACATATTGATTCCTTTGTCGGGAATTTTTTTTACTTCTTTTAAATTTGAATATACTTGGAGAAATTACTAGCTTTGCCACTAGGTGAAAGAGATTCCGAAAAAGAATGCAGGTTGTGAGATAGAATATTGCAGTCGACTGTACAACAACAGTTTTTCGAGGTTAACGGGAATGGTTTCCACTGAAAAGATACATGGATATTTTTAAAAATGGTGAATGCAATTCTTCTTTATCCTGTCCAAGACGCAAAATATTCACTGAACCCTCTATTACTCAATTCTGTATACATTGGGTAGAGTATTTGTCAGCATCAATCAATAAAAATAACGTGACACAATAACTCTATGTTCCGTTGTATTTTATAAAGCAGTAATTGATACAAATAGTGCTGATTGTCAGGAAAAAGATTCATGTAGGAGCAAAATCAGCTCTCTTTGAATCAGGAAAAGCAACTCAGATTTTGGACTCAATGAAATATGTAGATGAAACGGCTAGGCCCTCTACATCGTAAGTGCGAATAAGTCTTTGTCTCTTGCCAGGCGATTCAAGCCAACATAACTCCAGATGAAATGACTTGGATTCTTGCACACTGTTGGCCACATCAGACGGGTATCCCATGTAAATGCCCCCAGGCAACAAAGTAAGCTGGAAACCACCGTCGAATGTCACTAGGTTTTCAGATATGGTACCGGTCCAATGTACATTCGTTGTAACATTACTTGCACCAGAGGTAGACGTGATATCCTTGATTCAAGAAGGAAATAAAAGGAAAATTAATTGGCAGCAAAAAGGTAAGCACTAAATGAAACAAAGACCAAATTTCAGACACCAAAAAGCCTAAAATAAAAATAAATAATCAAAGCACATGAAAAGATTAAAACTTTCCCCACCCTCCTTATTTTTTTGGACAAATGACTTGAGAGACTCCAAAAGAGATGCATAGTTTTTTTGCTTAAGGATTGAAAACCAAAAATTATGAAAAGAGTTGAGAACCATAGTTAGTGTTAGTTATCCTCCTTCAGGAGCAACGACAAAATGACATCAATGATGTTCTGCCCTCCATATTTGAGCTAAACTTACGGTGACAATTCCAATCTACCAAGATATGTGCCTCATATAGAGCAGAGGATCTGGTTAGATAGCATATTCGTCGTATCATTTAACTGTTTTGAATTTGTATTTTCCAAGGTGAGGGAGATAGAGAGAGACTCCATTAGTGTCCCAAGGGGAAATGGGCAATGTGAATCATTTCATGTATATTAGTAGTTTGGTGACGATTACTCTAACCTTTGCATATAAGGAACTTACTGCAAGGAGCTAACAAACCTGAACTAGCTGGTCATCCTTGTTCATTTCAAGAACAGCAGTAGTTTCTGCTTCAGTAATTGTTGCTCCATAAACACCACTACGCTTTGTTAGAGAATGACCTTTCCAAGTTCCAAGATGAGGCATAATCCTTTCAGAATCCTCCTACAAGATGAACATGGGATGCAAAGGCAAGGCATAAGAACAATATTTGGTTCTGGTAACTAACATGTTGAATCAAACTATGTTAGGCAATCACGGAGGAATAGAAGGGGAACCCTTCCCCTTTAAGTCAAAAGTACCTTGAAATTGTCAAGGGAGGGAGGAATGACCTCTCCGTTGCCTCTTTCTTCAAGGAAAACTAGAAGCATTTCCAGAATCCCTTTTGGGTCCATTATATGAAAGGCCCTCACTCGCTTATCTTTCTCCAGTGAATAAAGACAATTTTCACATACAATCGAAGGTTTTTTAGAGGGAAGCTTCAGACTTCTGTGAAGGAAAATAAGTAATTATAGAATGTAAGACATTCATAGCCAAATTGGAACCAAAAGATAAAGCTAATAAATAATATGCACCAGTCCTTTATGCGAAAAAGATCCCAGTGTCCGTAACCTTTGCATTTTGATACTAAAGATGGTCTACAATTTCTAACATGAAAGTGACAGGCAATAAATCTGATAAAGCTTATGAGAGGTCCTATATATTCACTCTAACTTATGTTCCTGTGTGCATTCAAGCAATAGAATGCAAGAAAGCATGTTCCAAAAAGATCAAGGCATATTTCGACTAGGGGTCAAAAAATAGGACAAACACAGGAAGTACCGAACACATCTATATCTACACACACAACTCCCCTCCACCCCCCACCCAAACCACCACCACCCAAAACTCCAACTAACATATTGCATGTGAAGTTATGAATAAGTTAATGTATTCATCCTCTTTGTGAAAATTAAAATATCCACAACATTTTTCATCTAATCAACATATAATTTAGCTAAACGATTATACAATCAAAACAACTTAATGATTACATAATAAATATAAGGCTAAAACATATCTACACATGCCTTGAAATGACCTCACTCGACTTGCAGGAGAATGTCGTATTTTTCAAGAATATTATGATACATCCATCTGATATGTTGAACAAAATAATAGATGTGGTGATTCAATAGCAATAATTATTTAGCAAACATTAAAAAGTTGTCTTTTAGAATTCAGTAGATACCATAAAAGGAGGAAATGGTTTTTTTTCCCATAAGGTATAAAACACTGAACAGAACACAAACGAGACACGAAAATATCCAAAATAAGCTAGAAGCAGCAACATTCAGGCCATACTGGGTAATTGGTATAAGGTCCAAAAAAAAAACTAGAAGCAAAATACATGCATAAATTCAACCACTTGTTTCATAGAATTTTATATTTTAGCTTATTCATTGAGTGACATCTTCAAGATAAGTTTGAAGCAACAACATGTAGGCCACACAGGGATCATTTCCAAAATAAAGCTAGAAGCAATATATGTGCATAATTTCAACCACTGATTTCATCAGAACTGATATTTTAGCTTATCCGTTGAGTCATCTCCATTTTCCAAACAGTTACCTTGGTGATTCTTCTCCAATATCATCTTCACCAAGCACTCCCTGTCTTAACACTGTCTCTAGCATGCCAGCAGTCTGATATCTTAGTGCGTACGCCTTCTCCTTAGGGAAGAAGCCAATCTGCAAACTACTTTTAGTGGTACCTCAAATGCAATAAAATCTGAAAAGAAAAGAAAATTGCAGATAACAGTCTCAATTAAGTATGACCAGTGAGTGGATGTAATTTAGTTCTCTGTCTTAGTGAAGCTCACCTGTTGATATTTGTCCACGGTAAACATATTGGTCTCTTTGATTTTGTATTCAAACCACTCTGGTTCACAATCATCACCAGAAAATGAAGTGGTGGATGCAGGTTGTTTGATGTATAACCTAAAAATTTGAAGCTGATTAGTCTACTTGTCTTCCAAACCATACAGTGCACAGACATTACAGTACTCAAGGTTATTGGATCCCCCTACACCAGTGTCCACTGTTAACTAATTGTATGGTGATGAAAAGGCAAGCAACGAGAAAGTGAAGGGGCTCATGAGTTGGAAAGGCATGTGGAACTCTTGGCTTCCTTACCAATGCTCCAAACTTACTATATTTGAACCAGTTAAAGATTGAGCTTTTTGATCGTAAAAGTTACTTGCACTTATAGATATGCATACCACTGAATGATATATATATATATATATGTATATATGTATATATGTATATATGTATATATATATATATGTATATATGTATATATATATAAATTTTTTTGTGTGGGGAGAAAACCACTGAATGAAATTTTTTAATCAAAATTCAAGAGAAAAGAGAAGTGCACATGGATTTCTATATGCTTAAGTTCACCTACATAGGTTTAACTATATCCTGTGTAACATGAAGTGTAAATATCGTAATTTGTTTAGTATTCAGAAACTCCTAAAGAAAAATATCTCCTCGATCGCAATGTTCAACTAATATCTTAATCTCAAAGAGTAGGACAAAGGTTTTATCTGGGTGACTAATAGACAACCTTATATATATTTTATTTTTAGGTCAAATGCTAACAACATAATTACTAGCAATGCCCTAATTAAAAAGGAACTAGACTGGATTATTCTCAAGGAATATATATACTTTACGCACATTAGTTATAGGACTCTTAATCAAAGTTCCAATGTAATTCTTTCTAGCAATTACATTCAGGGGGCGGATCCACAGTGTAAGCTAGTAGCTTTGACCTACACCCAATATATGTGTTAAGAGATCAACCAAATATGTGCAAATGTGAAATTTTGGACCCAGTTATTAGCACTTCAGATCAATGTCCAAGAATCCCAAACTCATAAAGTTCAAACACTGGATGCGCCTATGTTACATTCTACTCTTCATCGGGAACATAGCAAGGTGGAAGATACATTGAATTGCTACTAGCTTGCTACAACAGGTATCTACCATAAAAAAAAAAAGGGTGAAGATTGAAAAATAGGAACTCACGTTTGTAGTAAACTCATCAGCTCATCTTCGCCATAAGAGCCCACCGCAAGCTTCGTTGTAATTTTATGCATCAAATTGCCATGACCATCAAATTGCTGCAAAATAAATCAAGTAGATTAAGGAGTCAATGGACACGTAACTTGAAGCAGAGGCGCATCGAGCATAAAGACCGTTGAAGCACATCTCCAGCTCCAACTTATATATATTTGTTAAAAATATTTATATATATTTTTTAAACCTGTCATTAAAAAAGGTAGTTATCAAGATCTTTTCAAGAGAGTAAGTGGAAAAGAGTTAATGCTGACATGGAAAGAGCCGGTCCAATTGCCCAAATTGAGGCGAATGAAACTCTGAAGAGCGTCGACACTTATTGGTAGTTCGGTTGTGTTGCGATTACTTTGGACCGCCGCGCCATTGGTACTGGAGCATGACGGTGGTTTCCTCGACTGGTTCTTCGGAGACCGGAAGCGAAAAAACTTCGGATTAACAAATTTGTCATTCCATGTACTTAGGTTTATTTGTGGTGTATTGGAGGAAGCGACTGAAGTGGTCGAAGCTGGAGGCACAAATATGGCGGACATAGCCGTTGCCATGGAGGAAATTGGGACGCTTCTTCCTGTTAGTGTCACCATATGTGAATTATCTTATCCCATTATCTCGCTCCTCTTTTAGTACCCGACCCGATCCGACCCTACGAACCGTTTAGACATTTCAGCACAAAATTACTGCATCGGTTCACTTTTACTTGTCAATTATTGACTTTACACACCTCTTAAAAAATAGTAATAAATAAAATGTATAATTTACCATGATACATATATTAATTGATATATAGTTTTAATGTATTATGTATTTGAAAAATGATTTGGAATAAGTAATTAATGCTAAGGCAAAACAGAAAAACTAAATTATTTTTTTCTTGATATGGGAAAGTGGACAAGTAAAAGTGAAAATCTATTTTAGAATAATGGACAAGTAAAAGTGAAGGAGGGAGTATCTTTTATCCAAGTTTGTCTCCTTTTTCTTTTTTTTAAAGGTAAAATGGCCTCCGGATCAATTAAACTTGTACCCGTCTGTCATCTCGGTAAATAAACTTAGAACTTTCCAATTTAAACATCTCAACTTAACTAAATGACTACAAATAAATACACACGACCATGAGTGTTGTTCAATCGTTACTGACATGGATAAAATTTAACATTTTCTGTTGCCATGTCTTCCGCATATTATTACATAACACTAGTAAATTATGTGCCTCACTTCTTTCTTTTTTAGTAATTGTTTTTTTGTCAAATTCTTTGTAATTATGCGTTCCTCTTCTTCTTTCTTTTAGAACTAGCCGAAAAACCTCAAATATCTGGAAAAAAATTTCGGCGACTGTCATTTTTCTCTCAATCCACTACCTTCATCTTCTATATTTCATCCTCTTCTCACCAACAAAGCAAGAATCTTTAAAAAGGAAAATCTTCACCAAACATTGCTTCGAATGAGAAAATCAATATTAGTTTGATCTTATCTACCAACGGTTTAATTTATTTGAACTTTGAACTGAAGATTTGGTTACAAGATTGTTGGCCAAATAACGAAACCTTTTTCTTCATAAAAAAAGTTGTCTCTGCAATTCTCCATGATTTGCTGTCACGACCCAAATTTTCCTCTGTCGGGTATCGTGGTGGCACCTAGTTTTAAGGACTAGGTAAGCCTAATATTCATGTAATAACAACAACAATAAATAGAATCTAATATTTTTCTGAAATAAATAATTCTTTACACATTGTATATTTCCAAAACCCAGAAGTACAAGTCATAAGCTTTAAAGAAATTATACTAAAACTCCTAAAAATACCACTGTTCAGAAATAAGTGCAACAGTGCAAACAGAAATATAAGATGGTGACTCCAAAACCGTGAACGCTAAAGGGGTTTTACCTTGAGACTCCACAACAGCAACCGCGCTACTAACAATCAATCGGCCGGCTATGCGAAAACCTGGAAATCTGCACAAAAATATGCAGAAGAGTAGTATGAGCACACCACAGCGGTGCCTAGTAAGTATCAAGACTAACCTCAGCGAAGTAGTGACGAGGACTAGTCAAGACACCCACTGGTCTAATAAAACAAACATGAATACATATAGAAAATGACGGAATATGACATCTGTACAAAGATTACACAATATAATTAACTACATAACAATGCAATGCGGGAGGAAAATAATAATAAATCAACGGAATATCATAATATTACACAGAAAAATGGACGGGAACACAGCTAAAGACCGAAACCCACAATACAGTAAGAACAAGTAATAACCCAGCACTGCGAAAATCTCCACCTCTGACCTTAGCCAACAACTCCAACAATTTAATCAAACCTTCGAATATAACCTTTCACCGCACCAGTTTATATTAAAGACCTTAAATATATTCATTGTTGCGCCCCCTCTTTCCTCGGGGAGATCGGGTTTATGACATTCGGTTGAGACAACTCTTTCCTTTTGGGAAAAGGGATTTGTGTTTTTGAGAGTCGCCACCTAACTATTTTTAAATGTGCGTTAGGACACCAAAGGAGTTCATTTACAACTACGTTGTTAACCAGAGATAGGGTAAGGACTTGAAATTATCCTAAGGGGAAGGTGTTAGGCACCCCTCAGGATCCACAAGTGTGGTTCCCTGCCAAAAAACTTTTGTGAATTTGTACGGCTTAGTAAACAACCAAATAAAGGCTCAAATGAGAAGGGATTTAGGTCTTAAGCATGCAGATGCTTGAAAATAGTAAAGAATGTTAGATTTTGAAAGGATTACGATCTAAGCATATAAAGGGTATCATGGTTTTATAATAATATGGATTACATCAATGCAATACCTGGTAATCACTCCTCGACGAGGGTCTACACGTGGTATTAGCGCATCGGTTATCATATCCATATTCTACCCTTTCCCACCCTGTGAAAGTAACTAAATCGAGTGTTGGTCTTGACCTCCACTGCATATTGTTACCCGTCCCTTCCTATCAGTCCCGGAGGAAATTATGACTTCTATCCTATAAGGAATGTTCTAGGCAGACCCTCAAGTTTGACTGAAAAATACTAAGGCGGCATATAAGAACACGTAGGACTGCAATTAGGGGGAAACACAAAAAAAGCAGAGAAAAGGCACAAGTATACCTCCACAGGTAATGAAAATAAGCAGCATGACTCAAACACAGTTAAAGTCTTTGATTCAAATCCTAAAACATGGTATCTAAATGATAATAACAAAGAGGACGATTTCCAATTTTAGCACTTTAATCACCTAAGGCTTGCCTAGGCGCGTGAGAGTGTATACTAATTATCTGAATTGTTAAAGGGACTGTTGCAAATTATTACCTACACATGCTGTCCTAGGTTGTTCAGAACGCAGAATTGTTGCGAGTTGTTTTTAGAGAAAGACTGAGTGAAGTTGTTTTATTCCTTTTCATGCACCAGTAGTTAGACTAGGTGTTGTTAAGCGAGTATGAATGAAATCCTAAAACATGGTATCTAATGCACAAGTAGGGATGCAAAATGATGCATATGCAGAATTCTACGCAGGATTTCTAAATGCTCACAGCATTATGCAAGAGTACAAATTGTTAGTGTTATCCTAGGGACAGGATTTATAAGTGCACATAGCAATATGAAACATGATTGCAGAAGATACCAATTATTAACATTATTTACCATATCACAGAATTTTTCTAAGTGATGAATGACAGTACTGAAACAAGATGCTGAAACAGTGTTTATAAAGCCTAAATAACATGATTTCTAATGCATGATATGCTTTGCACACGTTGACCGTAAACATGATTTCTATTGTGCAAATAAGGAATGTAACCCTAATAACATGGTTTCTACCCTTTAATATTTATAACATGCATAACTACCCTTTTCACTATCCATCCCCAATAGTTGTTTACAAATAATTATTAAATTGCAGAAGTGAATAAGAAAACAAGAAGCTATACTATAGGGAGCCTACTGATAGGCCCAGAATCTCCAGAATGCCTCATTGCCATTCTATTCACAACCTTTCACATGATCCGGGTGTGTCAGAGTTCCCTAAGGATCTCAAGGGATCCCGGGCAGTGTTCACACCCAGATTTCATAGCCAAGATGGAGTAAGTGCATTGTGGAATGGCCAGCCTTTGTGTGTCAAAGTTCATAGGGAGCTCAAGGGTCCCAAGGCAATGCTCACACAGAGGGGGCAGAACTTAAGGGGTCTAAGAGTATAGTGGAAGTGCTCATAGCGAGTAAGAACAATTTTAAAACAGTTTTGAGAAAGAGAGAGGTTTTAATAGGAAAATAGTTTGAAAAGAGACTTGTTTGAAATAGTCTTGTAAAATATGAAAGTTGTTTAATAAAACATCAAGCAACAGTCCAAACAACACCCAAAATAGGTTCATACATAGCCAAAAAACACAGAACCAAGGTAGGTTTAGCAACCACAAACAGGGATAATAGGGGCTGGGGACACATAGGGTACATAGGTGAACATATAACAGGAAGAAGTGCACATAGTTGCAGAATCAGAGGTATTCTAGGTGGATTCCTGGGATTGGGGTATAGCACACACTTCAGGATTAACACAGAACTTAAGGTACAAATTGTTTTGTCAAAGACAAGTCCATACTAAAACCAGTTAAGTACAAAATGGAATAGAGACATATTTGCACAGACTTACAAAAGAAAGGGGTATCATATTAATGCTGATTTTAAAGGGAAATTGTGCAGTACATACATGCTAAATAGACAAGAATGTAAACATGTTAATCACAGGTTGCACAACAGAACCAGAGATAGAAACAAACTAGAACAAGATGAATTGAAGTAATAAAAGAAACATATTGGTTTGGGAACTTGAATTGAAATCAAAACATACCAGTAAAAAAGACAATAAACACAAAGTGGAGGGTAGGAGAGCATAATAGTTAGCTTGGGTTGCAGCCGGCTAACTTAGAACAGTAATAAGTAGCACAGAAAGAGAGCAGAAAGCTTTTAGTTGTGAGAGAGAGCTTTTGAACTAGTGTGTGTTCGTGTTCTTGGAAAATAAGAGGTCTGGTTATGTATAGCTTTGAAAACAGTAGTAAATAAGGTGCAAACCGAAGTCATGCAGTAATCAAAGGGATTCATAATCAATCAGTATCAAAATAATATGGGTACTTTCTTAATTAAGGGAGTTAACTCTCAAACGGTAAGAAAAGGTTACAAGTAAGGAAAGGAATCATGTATAGCAAATAAGGAAAGAATTCATACTTAAGCACAGAGTAGGGAATTGAGGGCGGGTCATTAAAGCACTACTGTAAGAATCAATTGATAGTAGTAAAGCAAGAAATAACTAATAGTCGTAAAGATTATCACAGGAAATCAATTAAAGAAAATCAATCACAGGAAATTAGGGATTGAAAAATAGGAGTAGTACTGATTTAAGAATCAACATAGGTTATACAAAGTAAACACATAATAGGATAGAGTCAGAAACCCTAGTGATTAAAATAGGGTAAAATCACACGGAATTAGGGGTTTACATAGGACAATGACATGAATAACTGAATAAGCATAATACAAGCAGGAAAGGCGAAGATTAAGAGGTATCGATAAACAATGAATAGAGATGAATCACAGATTAAGCATGGTAATAGCAACCAGAAACCCAAACAAGCAATATGGGGTAAAACATCACAAAATCACAGAATAATCAAGAGAACAGAGTGAACACAATAGAACAAATAAACACATCATTGTAGACAAACTCAGATCCATAGGTGAAAGCTAAGACTTTAGGGTTTTTTAATGAAATAACTCAGACATGGAATGGGGAAGCTTAAACATAACGAAAGTCACACAATAATACATAAAATTTGAAAGGTAATTGTTTTTTGAAAAAGGGGTTTGAAACCCTAGTTTGAAGATGAAGAGTTATCTTAGAGAAATCGGAAAATACTTTTGGGGAAAACAACAATAAACTCATAATATAAAAGATCTATAACAGATCTAAAAGAAAAATCGGAAAATCTCAAGTTTTAGGGTTTCAGAGAACCGAGCGAAAAAAAATGAGAAAAACTTAAAATTTCACTGGCTTTATCCGGAGAGGTCATAGATCTTACTCAGACGGCCAGAGGTGGGCGGAAATAGCATGAGAACCCTTGGGGTGAGTTTAACCGCTTCTGGTTCACTTGAGAACCCCCAAACGGTGACACAAGGCGAAGGATGGAGCCATGAGGCTGGTGAGAGGTGAAACCTTCATGGTTTTCGGTGAGGAGGTGGCCGGAGAAGGGAGAGATAGGGCTCAGTAGATGAAGGGTTTAGAGAGAGAGGGGAGAGGATTCAGAGAGACGATTGAGTGTAACAAATGAGAGAGAGGAAATGAGATGGGGGGGGAGGGTAGTCACCTGTAACGACCCGGTCGATCATTTTGAGAGTTAGCGCCCGATCGCCTAATAAATGCTTCTCCCATGTCTATTTATGTTATTGAAACTTGTCGGAGTATTGAGTGGTAAAATTCAGAGTGATTTTGGACACATAGTCCTTAAATATGGATTTTAGCCTTTGAAATCAGGCCGTAGCTAGAGTTGTGTGAAGACGGATCCGGAATGGAATTTATCTGACTCCGATAGCTCCATTGGGTGATTCCGGGCTTGGGAGCATGTTCAGAATGTGTTTTCGAGGTCGGTTGTAGAGTTAGGCTTGAATTGACGAAAGTTAGAATTTTGGCGATTTCGGCCGATAATCGAAGAGCTCAGGAAATCTCCTGCCCAAGTGTCTCTTCTATCCTTGTTGATGAATTTAAGCGAGAATCAAAAGATCCTAATCAAAACCCTCAACGAAGCATATGTTCTGGCCAACACCACGGTCGAACAAATGGAGAGGATGGCAGAACGATTTTTTGAGGTCAACCTGATTTCGTTCAGCAAGAATGATTTACCCCCAGAGGGGGCCGCCCACAACAAAGCTCTCCACCTAACTGTTAAATGTAAGGGTTACTACGTGAAGACAGTGATGATGGATGGTGAATCCGGAGTTGACATTTTCCCTTTATCAACCTTACAAAGAATGGAGATCGGGACTGAAAGAATTAGG
>ML314607.1:0-54228 GCA_005239505.1 Nicotiana paniculata | reverse complement strand
ATATATATATATATATATATATATATATATCTTTCGATCCAAATCTCCTCAATCATAAAACTATCGAAACTCAGTCCACCATTCAGTCTTTGACATGCAATGCAGTACATGGGGAAAGCTCTCGGATCTCTGTTTGTAGTCCCAATTTAAATATGCAATGCAGTACAGGGGGAAAGCTCCCGGATCTCTGTCCGTAGTCCCAATTTAAATATGTGATGCAATACAGGGGGAAAGCTTCCGGATCTTTGTCCATAGTCCCAATTTAAATATGCAATGTAGCCACTAAGGAGAACAACCAGAATGCAACAGAAACAACATATATTGCCACAACCGGCGCAAAAGCAAACAAGGCCGAATACAAAGTGCGATAAGCAAATCAATATAAAGACTTAAATCACAAAAGTGGTAACAACTCGCTCATAAGAAGTAGCCACTGAGAAGAATGCCAAGCACAAAGAGAGAACAACATAACGAGGGGAAGACAAGACAAATATAGCAACGATTCTATACATTCAAGTTCGCAACCAAGAAAACAAATCATCCCGGCAAGGAAAATCAGTTATAACCAATCTCACTCAGACAATTAGCTTCACTGAATAAACTCAGTTTGAAAAAATGCTCAATAAATAGGCAGCATCAAAGAATACCATCCATGGACGGTCATCAATTAAAACTAAGTAGTACTTAAGAGGAAAATCATTTAAATCACAATGTACGACTCACGGGCATGCTTGACCAACGTATAGATATCCCAATTTCTTGTTAGATATTTATAGAGCGAGATTATACTAGTTCTAGTCGCAGAGGCAACGTATGAAGAAAGACATAGCATAACGGTAGGAAAAATAAAGTCTTCATTTAAGTCAATTAAGATCATATAAGAAACAAGGAGTGCTAGGCAAGTACTTCTAAATTGAACAGGAAAAGATGAGACTAGAAATCAGGAATTCAGATATAACAAGTTCAATTCATATACGGGGAATATAAGGACCCAAAATCCCTAAAAGGGCAATCTATTTGCAAATAAGTTCGAGTACGCACTCGCCACCTCGCATATGCGGACTACAATCAACATAGAAGACTCAATCCTAAGGGGTAGTTCCTCCACACAAGGTTAGGCAAGATACTTACCTCACAGACAACAACCCGGTACTCAAAAAATGACTTCTCGGGCGGGAAGGCCTCCGAATGGCTCAAAATCAACTAAAACAACTTCAAAATACATATAACACGTATAAGGAACGATTCCAAATAATAAAGTTTCAATCTTTGCAAATTTATAAAAATCGGCCCAAAAGTCGAACCCCGGGCCCGCACCTCGGAACCCGATAAATTTACAATTCTGATTACCTATTCCGATACGAGTTCACCCATACTAAATTTATCCAATTTCGATAACATTTAGTCATTCAAATCATGCATTTTCATTTTTGAAGTTTTCTTTCAAAACCCACAATCCCCTCAACTCAAAACACAAATTAAATGATAAAAACAAGAACTAATTCATGAAATATATTTAATTCTAGTGGAAGAACACTTACCCCTTCGATTTATGTGAAAATCCTCAAGGAATCGCCCAAAAACGAGTTCTAGAAGTCAAAATATGTTTAAAATGGTGAAACCCCCAGATTTTGGAATATAATTTGTCTGCCTAGTTGTTTGTGCACTGCGATCGCGGATACAGAGATGCGATCGCATAGGAGAAAAAAAATACTACTGGCCAAAAGGTGCTATGAGATCGTGGAGCTAAGTATGCAATCACATATAAGGGAAAGAACCACTGCCAAGGATTTGCACAGTGCGTTCGCGAGGACCATTGTGCGATCGCAGAGTAGGAATTTTCTGTTGCCAAACGCTGCACTATGCAATCGCATAACATGAAATGCGATCGCATTGAAGGAAAAATTGGGCTGGTCCATTTTACACTATGCGATCGCGGATGTGTCTATGAAATCGCATAGAAGAGAAAACCAGATAGCAGAAAACTCATTTTACACCAGATTATTTCCTAAGTTTGGCACTCTGGCACCTACCTGAAACTCACCCGAGCCCTCGGGACTCAAAACCAAATATGCACACAACTTCAAATACATCCTACAGACTTATTCATGTAATCAAATCACCAAATTAACATCAAAACATCGAATTAAACCTCAAAATGAATGAAATATTTCAAAACTTCATAAACTTTCAAATTTCCCATTTTTGATCTGAAACACGTCAAACCAAATCTGCTTCTTACCAAATTTCACAGATAACACATATTAACCATATTGAACCTGTTCCGGGCTCCGGAACTATGATACGGGCCCGATATCACAGGTTTCACCTCAAATTTTATTTTCAAAAACCTTTATATTTTTCAAAAAACAATTTTTAAAAAAAAAATCATTTCTCGGACTTGGGACCTCGGAATTCGATTCCGGGCATACGCCCAAGTCCCATATTTTCCTACGGACCCTCCAGGACCGTCAAATCATGGGTCCAGGTCCGGGTCCGGGTCCGTTTACCAAAAAAGTTGGTTGAAGTCAACTTTATTCAAATTTCCAATACAAAATTATCATTCTTTATCATAAAGGCTTTCCGGCTACACGACCGGGCTGCGCACACAAATCGAGGTGAGATAGAAGGTGGTTTTCATGACCTGAGAACACACAATTAGCTAGAAATATACGGGATGACCTTTTGGGTCATCACAGTTAGGGAACCTATTTGCAAATGACTCTGTTTTAACTAGTTTGTGTTACCAAAGATCGGGTAAGGGCTCAAATTAGCTCAAAGAGAAGGTGTTAGGCACTCTTCGAGGTCCACAACTGTGGGTCCGACGGAACTTAAAACTATGTGGATTAGGCTATGTGATCAAATAACAAAGGGAGATATAAAAGACGAAGAGTTTCATTATAACACAATGAGAATTGGTAGAATCCTTCAAGGATACAACTATAACGGTCTCTATTAAATGACTAAGAGAAGAACAAGGGGGAGGGGGTCCTATGTTTTTAGCCTAAAGGATCACCCTATGCAACATAATTCGCAACTCCCTTTAGATAGGTGTATCTCATATTATTCAGCGGGCACAAGCTATCATCTCCTGCTACCCGATTACTATGTTGAAGTTGTTTACCTAAAGTGTTCTAATTCAGTTCTAAGTCGTGTCCTATGCCTGCACTACTTGTCCCATGCCTATGGTCCAAGAGGTTTTGGACCTACTATTTGGGTGGTTCTACACTTTACTTAGGTTGCTAAAAAAAGATAAAATTAAGAGACATTCAAAATATGTAGGACTACACATGAAAACAATAAATGGCTCAAGTTAGCCTCCATATATAAGCAACAAATACACGCGAGCAGGTTCATATTATAGGCAGTAGACAAATTCAGAATTAAGACGAATTAGAGTCATTAGGTCCTATAACCATGGCTTCTATGTGATTTTGATTTCAAGCGTACATGCAGTGTTGTTGTTTTAGAACAACGAATTTGCAAGTTATAGGTATTACAAATCCTATAGGCATGATCTCTAAATTGTTTGCGCAATGAGGCGGTAAAACCGTTTGAAAGCTCAAAATTACCTGCGTTTGATTTTATTGGCATACTTTCTAGGCGAGTAAGAGCATCCTATAGGAAGGATTTCTAAGAAATGGCAATTGAAACGGGTTCTATAACACTTTATTCCTATAGGCATGTTATCTAGGTGAGCAACGTGATATAAGTAGCAGTAACAGTAACCAATTCATCAATTATGGTCCTATAGGCATGATATTTATACGAATATTAATAAGAGTGGGTCTCTATTACTTAACACGATCCTATCAGCATGATATCTAACACATGTCAATAGAGAAAATTGAGCAAATAACCAATGATGTTGCAATATAATAGGCATCTAATAACGTGTAGGAGTAGAACATGTGGACAAGTGAAATATTCAGGTCCTATAGGCATGATCTCTAACAAACACATGAAATAGAGCATATTGAGCAAAATGAAACACTTAGATCCTATAGGCATGATTTCTAACAAACACATAGAATGGAGCATATTGAGAAAAATGAAATATTTAAATCCTATAGGCAAGCTTCTACCCTTTCATGGGAACATTAAAATATACCCGTTTTTCCAATTTCACTTACACACCAATTATTTGTTTACAAATTATTACAAGCCCAAGAAGGAATGAAAATTAATTTCAGAATAACAATATCTAAATAATTACAAGTCCCACACATAGAGCAGGCCCAAAGGAGATAATCCAGGACTGCCTGAGCCTTCAATAGGCTTATTCTTTGCAACAGCAGCAAACTCAGGCCCAAACTTGACTCGAATATTGAAGTGTACCAATTACAAACTCATGCACGAACCCATACCAAGCAAAGTTATAGAATTCACATATTTAATAAAGGCAGATGAACAACTTAATCAACTACTACTTACTGAATTGGGTTAAGAAGAATTCTAAGTTAACTCACTCAGCTCCTATAGCTATTAACAATTATAAACCAAAGACACACAGATAAGACAACATTAAATGGAAAGCACATGAGAGATATATGACACAAGTTAGTATTCATAAAAAAAATATTTGAAACGATAGTGTTTAGCAACATGAACTAGCAGGCTATTCCTCATAGAGTTTCAAAATAAAACAGATTTGGAAACAACCTAAAGAACTACAAATGTCAATCATAGGTAGGAGCCAAGTAGAGTAGAAATTTTACCGGAAGGTTCTAACATGACAGTTCTAATCAGAATGAGGTCACAAACAACATATCGATATACTAAGGGTACAACTTTGCCAGTGTCATGAAACTTCATATGATTAGAAGAGATCAAGTACAAAGGTTCTACAAAAACTTATGGCATGTGAAAGGGCAGATCAACTATACATTATCATATCAGTTGACCATACATAAGAGAGGAAATGAGATATTTATCCTAAAGCCTTAGATAATGCTAAAGATCAGAATTACAAATAGCAAGAAAATATGTTTAGGCTAGATCTTAAGGTAGTATTGGATCCATACAGCTGTGTCCAGTTTGCAAAGAACAGTGGAGTAAACACAAGACTAAGCACAAAGGAATTCATTCAAAACAAAGAGATGATTTCATAAGAATTTAAGTATAAGACCTAAAGTAAGACATGAAGAGGATTCTATGACAAACAACAAGTAATCATGATAGTCAGATTCATTAAAAAAATAGCACACATATAATAGGCATGCATTGAAACTTAAAGTACAAACATGTTCAGGCACTGCAGGACTGATTTCAGAGGAAAACAAGAAAAATATCACAGAAGTGTAGGATATAGTGAAGAACACATATTAATCCAACACAAACTAAGAGCAAGCTGGAAACTATTACATGTACTGAAAATGCATTATACTATCAAAGGTCATAAAATTACAGGGGAAGTATAGAATAATACCATGACAGTGCAGTATAGGGATTCACAACTAACAAATAAAATAAGTCATGCTCACAGAATTTAAACTTCTTTAATACCTAGAATGCATATAGATATACAGAAGAAACATAATTAATATTGCAAGAGTTAAAGGCACTAACTAGTAGCGAAATTAAACGAGCAAAAGAACAAGAAGTTTAGAATACTGGTAGCGAAAACACCAAGTCTCCGATGCTTCAGAGTTTACAAGAGCCTCGTAAGGGCCCCGAGCAGTGCTTGCACCAAAGGAGGTTGATAATATTATGGCCTTGGCTTTCAGCCGGCCAAAGAGCCAAGTGTTTCATAGAAGATGAACGAGTGAGGAAACTATATTGAGTGCAATAGCAGTGATAACTAGTTCTGTTTAGGGGGTTTAGGGAAGGGGGTTTTATAGTGTTCAATTAACCAAAAACAGAAAAGCAAAATATCAATCGAATCACCAAAAATAAGGAAAGAGTAGCATGCAAAATAATTTTGAATCGGATTAGGAGAAAACCAAACAAACCCTAGTTGACAAAAATAAAAAATTGGCCGAGGATCTTGACTAATCGGACCCATATAGCCTTGCTCACTACCACAAAATAGGCTTTTAGCGGCAAATTATATAATGGCAATAACATACTTGCCGCTAATTTATTATGTAAAGGCCAATGTTACCGGAAATTGATTGTTTGCCGAGAATAAATACTTTTTCTCGGCAATTGACTTATAATGGCCACCAAACCTTATGCCTTTTACTTGACTCTTAATAAGTCCAAGAGCGGGACATTTTTTTACACTCCCTCCAGAATTTTTTTTATTATCCTCCTTAATATTCATAATTAATTAGTCATTCTCTTATTCCTTTTTCATCCAGGACATGGAGGAATGAACAATGAATCTCCACTGTAGCCATAGCGCCCAAATTCATCTCTCTATTTCTTGTACGATCGATTAGTCTGATATTTCATGTTCTTCCCCTTTTGATTACTACTCGACAATGTCAACGGAGTCATTGACAGATGCAAAAATAGGTACTGCACTTCTTCTTCTTCTTCGTCAACACTCGTCGGAGTATAGGAACCGCTAAGAAGCTATTTTTCTGAAATTTAAGAAGCCAGCAGGCCTCTGAGCTCAAGGTCTGTTATTATCTCTTTGTTTTTTTAATTGTTTAATCTCTTTGTTTTATGTATTCTAATAAATTGCTAATATCTGTTAGAGATTTTTTCAAACAATATTCTACATCAGATGCTTTATGGATTATTATTAATTTTCTGGAGAATTTATTTTTATTTAATTTTATAGTCATTTTCTTTAGGTTGTTGAACTCTTTACCTCAAGAGAATGAAATTTAATCTATGCATACAGTAGATCTAAAAAGAATAAACAAATCTTGACAGCTAAAAGAAGTATTAAGAATGAAAACTTTAAATTAGTGATACTAAAGAACTATAGCTATGCAGTTGCATTGAATAGTTTTCATTTTTTTTATTGTTTCTAACTAAATATGCATAAAGGAAAATAGTACAGATTATTGTTGATGAAGCAAACTTTAACAGAGATGAAGATTCATCAATGGAGTTTTAACAGAGAAGGTTTGTCGATGGAGCTTGGCTAACAGAGATTCTTAATATTTTCTATGATTATGTCTGAAAGAGAAAATTAGGTTTTAATACCAATGGACGGTTGAGATTAAATCAATCAGACGACTACAGTGCTTTGAACTTAATGGACCATCAGATTTTGGGCCTAAACAATACTCACTTGCTGATTGGGTTTCTCAACAACTTGGGCCCAATTCGAAACAACATTCTCTGGTCCTGCTAAAAGAAGCATTGAGATTCATTTACAAAAATTCTGTACATACAAATTAGTTTATTCTTTGATTTATCCTTTAGTTTGTTACAACAAAGCTAATAGAAATTGTACAGCTTGCTAGATAGTTAGAAAATAGATTCCTTTTCATTGTATTTATACAGTAGGTTATACAGGCTTTTCTTGATCAGAAAAATATAAATTCTCCTAAGTTATTCTTCAATTATGTCATGGTATCGGAGCAAGCTTGAAATCCTTGCAATACAATCTTCCTTTTCAGATCTTCTTTTTCTTTCTTTTCTGAAAAATGGCCACTGAATCTCAGGGCAGTCCTTCAGTTGTCTCTTCCACTCCTATTGGAGTTGGTTCACTTCCTGTAGATTCCATGGCCAATGGTGTTGTTGATTCCACACAACCCTACTAACTTCACCCTTCAGATTACCCGGGATGAACCTGGTTTCTTCAGTATTTGATGGAAGGAGAGTTACAACCCAAAATTCATAGGTCGTGATGGCGCCGGACACCACTGGCAGGCAAGCCAAATCCTTAATTAGTTGAAATACATTCGTGTTTTAACATTTTAGAAACCCGTACCTTTCTTTGCATTTCATAATCAAATAAATAAATTTTCGTAAATTAAAATACGACAGCAAATAAAATTATGTTATTTAAAAACAGTGATCTAAAGATTTCACTTAAACAATTATCCCAATACATATCTTAGAACCCGGTGTCACAAGTACATGAGCAACTTCTAAGAATTTTACAAATACTATTAAGCTTGTCTGAAATACAATTGGACAAGGGATTTAAAATAAAAATAATGCAGTAGGAGGGGGACTCTGTCAGGTGCGGAACGCCTCCGGATGATGCAGCATGTCCAAGTCTCTAAATCAACCACTATGTTATGCAGGTACCTGTGCAACAAAATGCACAGCAAGTGTAGTATGAGTACAAAAACAACGTGTACTCAGTAAGTCGTCCGCCTAACCTCAGAGAGGTAGTGACGAGAGGTCAAATTAGACACTTACTAAAGGTCCATTTATAATATTTAGGAGTGACACTAAGCATGATTTAATCATAGGCAGATTATAAAACAGGATTTAAACATCCTTCAATTTCGTTCACATTTAACACTTTATATCTTCGTCATATTAACAATTTATAAATAAGGTGATTTAATCAAATAATAATTCGACGAGAAGGAACAACTTCTTCCAAAGCTCTTTTTAATAGCTTTAATATCTCTCATTTCAATTGACAATTTAATACTTCAGGCCAGTAATTAGGCAAATATCATAGCAACTACGCATCAACTATCATGCGCAATCAATGCCGAGGGTCGAACAGTGCGGACCAACAATAATAAAATGTGCACTGCCGAGGGGTCGACCGGCTCGAACCATAGATGCATCTATTTTCTCCGCTCGCGAATCGATCATGCGACGCGGTCAACATAAAAATAATAAGGCTATCTTGCTCGCGAATCATACATGCGACTCAGGTGCTCATATGTACACACATTCACATAATGCATCCTCATTTTTATCAAGAAGCAGGTTTTCTCAGGAAAGTGGTAAAAATCTTTTTTAAAAGAAACATGAAATATAGGTTTTGAAATATTTGTTTTGAAACTCATTTTTCAAGTTTAATGATATTCCACGATACAACCTAGTCCAGGTACACATATATTCACAGCGGAAACAATTCTCTTTTTAGAAGGTTGAAAACATGAACTTTAGTTTTCTTTTAAACATTCAGTTGCATTTTCGGTCACATTAGCAGTTTAATGTTACAGGCAGGGTTAGAGGTACACACATCAGGCATGCTAGTGGGTCCTAGGTTAAGCGGACATGGCATAATAGTAGCTACGCACGAACTCCTGTCACCTCGTGCGTACGTAGTCGCCGAAGATAATAGCATGTACTGAATTTATTCACCTAGGGGGACGATTCCCCCTCACAAAGTTAGAAAGGAGTCTTACCTCGCTCCGAAATTCCAATACCGACTTCCAAGCCCTACCGATGACTAGAACGGACGCACAATGCTCAAAAACTACCACATAACGACAAAACAATGAAAATTCATCCTAATACTCACAACAAATTCAGATTATATACTTTCCCAACCCCGCTCAGAGAAATGACTAAAATGCCCTCGGGCCCACGTGCTCGAAATCTGAAATTTCTCGAAGATACATTCTACCCATAGCCTTACTAACTCAAATATATAATTTACTCAAATATTCATGCTCAATTCATGGCTAAAATTCAAATTTACATTTTCTAGGTTTTTCTTCAAAAACCCCAATTTCCTACCAATTTCCATGCCTAATCCATGCATATAATCTTGTATTTAACCTTAGAAACGAGTAGAACAACTTAACTCTGATCCCTGATGAAATCTCCCTTGAAAAGCTCTCCAAAATCGTCTCAACCAAATGAAAAATGAAGGCAATAAACCCAAAATTCTCGTTTCAAAACATTCTGCCCAGGTCGATTTCCGTACCTGCGATCCTTCCTCCGCACCTGCGATCCTGCAGGTGCGACCGAATCTCCCGCACCTGCGGTTTTCCTCAGCTTCAGCCCAAATCGCACCTGCACCCCACTCTCCGCGCATGCGGCTTCGCATGTGCGGAAAATCCCTCGCACCTGCGGTCCCCGACCAAGCTTGCCCACTCTCGCACTTGCGGCGCCCAAGCCGCACCTACAGCCAAAACCTCGCAGGTGCGGTTACACCAGATAACAGCAGCTTCTACCCTTTTCCAACTTCAACTTTGATTCGTTAACCACCCGGAATCTACCCGAGGCCCCCCGAGACCCCGTCCAATCACACCAACCTGTCCCAAAACATGACAGGGACTTGCTCGAGCCCACAAATCAGATCAAACAACGCCAAAATCATGAATCACACTCAATTCCAATTCTTTAAGAACTTAGAATTTCAAACTTCTACATCCGACGCCGAAACCTATCAAATCACACCCGATTCATCTCAAATTTTGCACACAAGTCACATTCAACATTACAGACCTGCTCCAACTTCCGGAATCGCATTCCGACCTCGATATCAAAACATCCACTTTCGGTCAGATTTCCCAAAAACCTTCAAATTTCTATCTTTAGCCAAATGACTCCAAAATGACCTACGGTCATCCAAATTCACTTCCGATCGCGCTCCCAATTCCAGAATCACCATACGGAGCTATTCCTAGCCTCAGAATCCCAAATGGACATCAACCTCACTTCCATGCACTTCAACCCCAAATTCATGAAATCCTTCTAAAATGCTAACTTCCATAATATACGCCGAAACGCTCCCGGGTTATCCAAAACCTGATCCGGACATACACCCAAATCCGAAATCATCATATGAATCTGCTGGAACCTTCAAATCCTCATTCAGAGATCGTTTACTCAAAATTCCAATCTTAGTTGATTTCTACAACTCAAGGCTTCTAAAAAGAGAATTTCCCTTCCAAATCAATCCTAAACTCCCTGGAAATTCAATTCCGACCACACCCACAGGTCATAATACCTGAAACAAAGTTGCTCACGACTTCAAACCCCTGAACGACGCGCTAGAACTCAAAACGACCGGTCGGGTCGTTACATTCTCCCCCACTTAAACCGATGTTCATCCTCGAACGTGCTAAGAAGTGCTCTGGAGTTACCTGAAATCACTGTTTAACATCTCGAGCACCTGCCCGTGCTACCACAACCCAGTCGAGCACAATGGCTTGATAAAATCTGGAGATTTCTTCTTTATCCATATAATAAGCTCATAATTCATTCAACCACCTGAAATTTCTCTAGCCAGGCCTAGTTTCAATACATATAAGCACTGCATCAACTAGCACACGATATACCAGATCATAACTGCATACCCTTGCCGAATCGGCACCATGCACCGCATAACTCATCGTCTGACCACAACGACGCTCCCTGAACCTTATTAGCCAAGGTCCACGAATCTGATGTTCCTGATGCACCTCATAACAATTATACAGACATCCTGCTATAATGCTGGCGATACAACCACAACGGAGGGAATGCGCATAAATTCACACTCAACTGCAGAGTTAACAAATCCTTGAATACCTCATCTTGACTAGAATCGTCACTTTCTTTATGAACCTGAATGATGGTATTTGTTCTTTAATATACACTTCACATAACCTTATTGTACTGATCCCTGGTCCGATAATCTCATCTTACCCAGTATGAACTGCTCAGATAGAAAATCACCCCAAACATGGCTAACAGCCTCACATGATACTGCATCGCCCAATAGGCCATCAAGTGTATGTCACACCTTATACAATCTTTTCGCGATCATGCTTCCACGACCTTCCACACAAGGAAACAAGTCTGACCATCCATAACACCGACCACACTAAGGCCACAAAACACATCAAGAACCCATGACCAGGGTACAAAGCCTCTTTCATCGAATATCAATCTCAGGTGACACAGAAGATAACACCAACTTACACTAAACTTTCAAATCACTTTGCCTTGCTCTTCCGATCTCATGACATCCTTATAAACATCAGACCTAAATCTCAATTCTTACTCCCAGTTATATACTGCTTCCCGCACTTAACATACCCACATGAGGTAGCGCAAGAATTCCATCATAACTTTTGAACCACCAATAGGGAGAACACTTCATCATATAGAAACTTTTTACTTAGCTCAATTCAAGAGTACCATCTCATCACACGAGTGAATTCCCATTATCACCAAATCATGCAAATCTTAAGTGGTAGTCTATACCACCATAACCCTTCCAGGGTCCGCCTATACCTGACAGGCCATAACACTCAAATGCTCCCACATAAAATCCGTTACGTCGGTCGACAAGCCCCGCACACACCTGCACAAACCACATGCATAACCAAGTCACATCAAAGGAACCAATCACTACCACAAATGTGCCATTTCAACCATGGCTAATCAATCTATCTTCTTTTAATCATCATTAATTGCCTCAGGAACAAGAACAATTTCCTTAAACCCATAGCGAACTCAACCCTCACTCATCCCGAGTGACCTTGATTCACGAGACTATGCTGCCCAAATCCCGCAACCCGTCTCATACCCTTTTGTTAATCTTTTCTTCAATCTGGAGTCTATTTCTCTCACTCCTCCAATATTATCTTGCATGCTGAAACATATCATAGAACATTCCAACCGTCCTCATTTTTTTCTTAGAGATTACTCTGGAAAAGCTCGATTCTCGATCATACTACTGCCTGAAATCCTTAATTGCCGCATTCTTAACTTTTGAACTCACTAGGACCGCTATTGAGAGTCACCCACTCTAACTGGACCCAAATATAATCAACTCTAAGGCTCTCCTAGCATAGGAACACCTCTTTCAATGAAACACGTGACTGAGTCACTATCCTTACAACTCGCCTTAAGCATAAATTTTGAATCTTCCAAAGCCTAACCCTGATCTGACAAGGCCAACTTTTGCACATATTCATCAAATCCCATGCACAATTAACATTTTACTCCTTTTTCCTTAGCTGGAATAGCTTGCCAACACGCCGACAATCCTCAACCCCATGCGAAGACAATCCTACAACCCAACTGCAGATGGTGGGACTCCCCCACTTAGCCCGAAGCTACAACTTGCACCACTCTAGACCTGCTGAGACCCTTCCTTATGTGATAACACGATCTTGCTCAGCCAATCCGTCCAAATCTTCCAAATTCTCTTGCTAGCACTCCCTAAATACTTGAATTCTCTAGCATCATTCACGCATTCTATCTCCTACCGACTAGCCACTAGGACCCCTCATAAAACCTGCCAACCCCGCCATTGCTAACCTATCCCAGAAGACAACCCACCTGTAGAAACCAGCCGCTGATACCTCCCAGCGACGCTGAAATGCACGCTCAATGCGACCTCAATACCCCATCCTACGCCCTGCTTCATTTACCAACTTACTAGTCTGTCCGCTCCTCATGGACACCCATTAATGCCCAACAATATCTTCAAATTCCAAATTGTGATGCCGCTCCCCCGACTTTGCGACTGTTCGACTTTTGTTTCTTACATTTGGCCTCCTAGAAATGGAACCACCGCCTAGCCTCATTACAGGATTATTCTTTGTAGCTCTCAAACCAGCAGATCACCACGATTTCAAGCTCTCCGAAGATTATCTTTCTCTAGCTGCCTTCGTTATCAACACTTATCTGGTACTGAACGACCGCACCTCACGATCTCTGCCAAACGTTTTCTTCAATACTTCTTCTCCACACTCTGACCCCACGCAACCGAAGAAACCATAGCACCGCCAAACCCGACACATTCCATTTGATCAATGACGACGACTGAAATTTCGAAATCACACTCTGAGAAGACCTCCCTTCAAACCATTCATCTCTCCCAACATACAGGCAAAAGTTCTATCATCATATCGACACCGCGCGACGATCAATTGCAAACATCATCACTACCTGAGAACAACCTTAAGGCTCCCAGAAACACAACTACTGAGCTAAAATAACATATTACCCTTTCGAAGGGCCATAACAGTAACCACGACCATTTACACATGGAAGCATCTCAAATTACATTCGCAGCACCATTTCCATTCCTCAAATTCCTGATCCATAGCAAGCACTTCGCGACGCGTAAGATTGAGTAGGAATGAACATAGGCATAAGCCTAAAAGGAATCAACTTGCACGATGAAGAATCAAGAATGGAATTTTACTCCTAATAGCCCTGTAGCCTCTCGAAGATAAGTACAGACATCTCCGTACCGATCCGCAAGACTCTACTAGACTTGCTCATGACTCGTGAGACCTACGGGAACCTAGCGCTTTGATACCATGATGTCACGACCCAAAATCCATAGGTCGTGATGGCACCAGACACCACTGTCAGGCAAGCCAAATTCTTAATTAGTTGAAATACATTCGTGTTTTAACATTTTAGAAACCCTTACCTTTCCTTGAATTTCATAATCAAATAAATAAATTTTTGTAAATTAAAATACGACAGAAAATAAAATTCTGGTATTTAAAAATAATGATCTAAAGATTTCACTTAAACAATTATTCCAATACATATCCCAGAACCCGGTGTCACAAGTACATGAGCAACTTCTAACAATTTTACAAATACTACTAAGCTTGTCTAAAATACAATTTGGACAAGGGATTTAAAATAAAAATAATGCGGTAGGAGGGGGACTCTGTGGAACGCCTCCAGACGATGCAGCCCGTCCAAGTCTCCAAATCAAACACTATGCTATGCAGGTACCTGTGCAACAAAATGCACAACAAGTGTAGTATGAGTACAAAAATAACGTGTACTCAGTAAGTCGCGCGCCTAACCTCAGAGAGGTACTGACGAGAGGTCAAATTAGACACTTACTAAAGGTCCATTTAAAATATTTAGGAGTGACACTAAGCATGGTTTTATCATAGGCAGTTTATAAAACAGGATTTAAATATCCTTCAATTTCGTTCACATTTAACACTTGATATCTTCGTCATATTAACAATTTATCAACAAGGTGATTTAATCAAATAATAATTCGACGAGAAGGAACAACTTCTTCCAAAGCTCTTTTTAATATCTTTAATCTCTGTTATTTCAATTGACAATTTAATATTTCAGGCAATTAATTAGGCAAATATCATAGCAACTACGCAGCAAATATCATGCGCAAGCAATGTCGAGGGTCGAACGGCGCGGACCAACAATAATAAAATGTGCACTGCCGATGGGTCGACCGGCTCGAACCATAGATACATCTATTTTCCCTGCTCGCGAATCGATCATGCGACACGATCAACATAAAAATAATAAGGCTAGCCTGCTCGCGAATCATACATGCGACTCAGGTGCTCATATGTACACACATTCACATAATGCATCCTCATTTTTATCAAGAAGCAGGTTTTCTCAGGAAAGTGGTAAAAATCCTTTTTAAAAGAAACATGAAATATAGGTTTTGAAATCTTTGTTTTGAAACTCATTTGTCAAGTTTAATGATATTCCACGATACAACCTAGTCCAGGTACACATATATTCACAGCGGAAACAATTCTCTTTTTAGAAGGTTGACAACATGAACTCTAATTTTCTTTTAAACATTCAGTTGCGTTTTCAGTCACATGAGCAGTTTAATGTTACATGCAGGGTTACAGGTACACACATCAGGCATGCTAGTGGGTCCTAGGCTAAGCGGACATGGCATAATAGTAGCTACGCACGAACTCCTGTCACCTCGTGCGTACGTAATCGCCGAAGATAATAGCATGTACTGAATTTATTCACCTAGCGGGACGATTCCCCCTCACAAAGTTAGAAAGGAGTCTTACCTCGCTCCGAAATTCCAATACCGGCTTCGAAGCCCTTCCGATGACTCCAACGGACGCACAACGCTCCGAAACTACCACATAACGACAAAACAATGAAAATTCATCCTAATACTCACAACAAATTCAGATTATATACTTTCCCAAACCCGCTCAGAGAAATGACCAAAATGCCCTCAGGCCCACGTGCCCGGAATTTGAAATTTCTCGAAGATACATTCTACCCATAGACTTACTAACTCAAATATATAATTTACTCATATATTCATGTCATTTCGTGGCTAAAATCCAAATTTACATTTTCTAGGTTTTTCTTTAGAAACCCCAATTTCTTACCAATTTCCATGCCTAATGCATGCATATAATCTTGTATTTAACCTTAGAAACGAGAAGAACAACTTACCTCTGATCCCTGATGAAATCTCCCTTGAAAAGCTCTCCAAAATCGTCTCAAACAAATGAAAAATGAAGGTAATGAACCCAAAATTCTCGTTTTAGAACATTCTGCCCAGGTCGATTTCCGCACCTGCTGTCCTTCCTCCGCACCTGCGATCCCGCAGGTGCGACCAAATCTTCAGCACTTGCGGTTTTCCTCAACTTTAGCCCAAATCGTACATGCGCCCCACTGTCTGCACCTGCGGCTTCGCAGGTGTAGAAAATCCCTCGCACCTGCGGTCCCCAGCCAAGCCTGCCCACTCTCACACTTGCGGCGCCCAAGCCGCACCTGCGGCCAAAACCTCGCAGGTGCGGTTACACCAGATGACAGCAGCTTCTACCCTTTTCCAACTTCAACTTTGATCCGTTAACTATCCGGAATCCACCCGAGGCCCCCCGAGACCCCGTCCAATCACACCAACTTGTCCCAAAACATGACAGGGACTTGCTCGAGCCCTCAAATCAGATCAAACAACGCCAAAATCACGAATCACACTCAATTCCAATTCTTTAAGAACTTAGAATTTCAAACTTCTACATCCGACGCCGAAACCTATCAAATAACACCCGATTCACCTCAAATTTTGCACACAAGTCACACACAACATTACGGACCTGCTCCAACTTCCGGAATCGCATTTCGACCTCGATATCAAAACTTCCACTTTCGGTCAGATTTCCCAAAAACCTTCAAATTTCTATCTTTAGCCAAATGACTCCAAAATGACCTACGGTCATCCAAATTCACTTCCGATCCCAGTTCCAGAATCACGATACGGACCTATTCCCAACCTCTGAATCCAAAAGGACATCAACCTCACTGCCATGCACTTCAACCCCAAATTCATGAAATCCTTCTAAAATGCTAACTTTCATAATATACGCCGAAACGCTCCCGGGTTATCCAAAACCCAATCCGGACATACACCCAAGTCTGAAATCATCATAAGAACCTGCTGGAACCTTCAAATCCTGATCGGAGATCGTTTACTCAAAATTCTAATCTTAGTTGATTTATCCAACTTAAGGCTTCTAAAATGAGAATTTCCTTTCCAAATCAATCCTAAACTCCCTGGAATTTAATTCCGACCACGCCCACGGGTCATAATACCTGAAACAAAGTTGCTTACGACTTCAAACCGCTGAACGTCGTGCTAGAACTCAAAATAATTGATCGGGTCGTTACAAGGAGTTATGGTGACTGGAGGAGAGTTGTAGTCATAACTTTGTTAGCAAAGAAGAAGCTGGGGTTCATTTATTGATCCCTAGCTATTCCAGCTGAAGATTCAGGTCTGCAACATTCCTGGGCAAGATCAAATGACATGGTCCTTTCATGGCTCCTCAACTCTCTTTCAAAGGAAATAACAGAAAGTGTGCTATATTCCCAGAGTGCCAAAGATCTTTGGAGTGACCTGAAAGATAGATTTGGTCAAACAAATGGAGCTAAGCTTTTCCCACTACAGAAAGAACTAAGTGATGTGGTGCAGGGAAGCTCAAGTGTGTCTACTTATTTCACTAAAATGAAGAGTTTATGGGATGAGCTAGATGCTCTCAACACATTCTCTGCGCGTGTGTGTGAATGTGATTGTGGAGCAAAAGCAAAGAAGCAAAAGGCTCATCAGGATGAAAAACTATTACAATTTATCATGGGTTTAAAATGAGACCTTCATAAGAGTTAGGAGCAACATACTGCTGTCCTCTCCACTCCCCTCCATTGGACAAGCATTTTCTTTGGTGATGCAAGACGAGAAACAAAGGGAAATTCAAGCAAGTCCAGCTTACCCAGGAGATTCTGCCTCCTTCATTGCTTTCAATCAAGCATGGGGTAAGAAGTACAATAAATAGAGAGGCAAAAAAGGAGGTTTCGATGCAATGAGAAACTCAGAAATATGTACTTATTGCAAGAAACCAGGACACAACATTGAAAAATGTCATAGGATTCATGGTTTTCCGGCAGACTTTATGTTTGCAAAACAAAGGAAATTTCAAGGAAATATGCAGGCAAATGTTGCTTTTAATCCAAGAGGAGAAGCAGATCTAGGAACACAAAATGCAGGGGTTCAGACACTTACACAGGAGAATGTAACTAAATTTTTGCAACTTCTCCATCAGGCCAATATGGGACAACAAGCAGCTTCCACTTCTGATGCTCCTGCTAACCTCAGTTGTGCTGGTATAACCAATTTTTTTGATTCTCATGCCTGTTTCATTCAAATTGATAATGAGTCTTGGATATTAGATAGTGGAGCAACTGAGCATATGACTTTCAACAAACATTTTTTCACAGAATTCAAAGTTGTACCTAAACCCCTCATGGTTAAACTTCCTAATTCATATAGAGTTAGAGTTACACATGCAGGTTCAGTTTCAATTTTACCTAATGTGGTACTACATAATGTCCTGTATGTGCCTTCTTTTAGTTTCAATCTGTTATCTATACACAAGTTGTGTAGATAACTTCATAAATTCATTCTCTTCACTCCTTTTTCCTGTTTTCTATTGCAGGACCCTTCACTGAAGAGCCCTCCGGAGATTGGTAAAGAAAAGGGAGGTCTCTACATCCTCAAGTCAAGAGTTTCTGCTATTTCTTCTAGGAGTTTACCTAAGTCTAGAATTACTTCTATATCTAGACAGAAATCTGTTTCCGTTCCTTCTTTAAATTCCTGTTTTAGTCTTTCTGACTCCAATGTAAAAGAAAAGCTATAGCATTATAGGTTAGGTCATACTCCTTTAAGCAATATGAGAAATGTTGACTCAGTTTCAAAGTCTTCTTGTTCCAAATTTTCTACTCCATGTGTTATTTGTCCTATGGCAAGGCAATCTAAACTCCCTTTCCCTTCAAGTTCTATTTCAACTAAATCAGTATTTGAATTGATTCATGTGGATACCTGGGGTCCCTACAATACCCCCACATATGATGGTTATAAGTACTTCCTCACTATTGTTGATGATTTTAGTAGAGGTACCTGGACCTATTTATTAAGCACTAAATCTAATGCATTCACAGTTTTGAAATCCTTCTTACTCATGGTAGAAAGACAGTTTCAAACCAAAGTCAAAATTAAGGTCAGACAATGCCTTTGAATTGGGTAGTGGGAACCTTCAACCAAATTACTTCCACTCACAAGGGATTCTACATCAAACTTCATGTGTCTATACACCACAACAAAATGGAGTTGTGGAAATAAAGCATAGGCATTTACTAGAAACATCTAGAGTCTTACTATACCAATCACATTTGCCTATCACATATTGGGGAGATTGTTTATTAACAACCACTTAATTAACAAGTTCCCTTCTAAGATTTTACATTTCAAAACCCCTTATGAAGTTCTGTTCAAAACCAAGCCCAACTATACAAACCTTAAATGTTTTGGTTGCTTATGTTTTGTCTCCACTATATCACACAAAAAACCAAAGTTTTAGCCAAGGGCTCTACCTTGTGTTTTCCTAGGATATCCACATGGGAAGAAGGGATATAAGGTACTTAATCTGCAAACTCTTAGGACCTTAGTCTCTAGGGATGTCATTTTTCATGAAGAATTTTTTCCTTTTGCCTCTATTAATACTGGTTCCTCTACTACTCCTTCTCTACCCCTTCCTAAAGTTACCAATCCCACTCCTATTTCTGATTTTTCACCCATCCCCCCTTTCCACTCATGTTTTTCCTTCTACACCATCTACTACTCCTTCCCCTACTAAGATTCTTATTCCTCCTTCCCCTCCTCACACTCCCTTGTCTACCAATTATTTCCAAGTCCCTATTTCCCACCCACAGTCCACTTTTCCTATAATCTCTTCTCCTACTCCTGCTTCAGTACCTATGATGGAGGCCCTCATCAGAAAATCCACTAGACCTCATGTCACACCTGCTTATCTAAAGGACTATGTTTGTAATGCTATTCACCTAACAGATGTGTCTAATTCATGCTTCCTAGTTCAAGTCACTCCTACTTGTGTCTCTTTTGATGGTTTAACCTCTTCTAACCAACATATGCTTAACTCTTTGTCTAATATCCAAGAGCCTATCAGTTATGCACATGCTGCTCATCACCCTGGATGGCAAGAAGCAATGGCCAAAGAGATTGCAGCTCTTGAGCTCAACAGAACCTGGGATGTGGTAGAATTACCCCAAGGTTGTAAGGCATTGCCATGTAAATGGGTAAATAAAGTGAAACAACATTCAGATGGCAGCATAGAAAGGCTAAAAGCTAGATTGGTCATTAGGGGTGACATACAACGAGAAGGAATAGATTTCACTGAAATATTTTCCCTAGTGGTTAAAATGACTACCATCAGGTGTATTTTAGCCACAGCAGTGAAGCATGGTTGGGGACTTTACCAATTAGATATAGACAATGCATTTTTACATGGGGATTTGAATAAGGAAATTTATATGAAGTTTCCTGCTGGGGTTAGTCCTCCTACTCCTAATCATGTTTGCAAACTCAAGAAGTCACTTTATGGACTTCGTCGGGCATCAAGGCAATGATATGCTAAACTTACAGCTGCTCTCAATTTCAAAGGATTCACTCACTCTCTGAACGATTATTCACTATTTTTCAAGAAGACAGATTCTTCTATTTCTATAGTTGCAGTCTATGTGGATGACATTTTGCTAACAGGTAATGATGATGTTGAATTAACTACGTTAAAAGAGTTTCTTCATCAAGAGTTCAGAATTAAAGATTTAGGTACCTTACATTTCTTCATTGGTATGGAGGTCATCAGGGAAGCTCAGGGACTGATCCTTTCTCAACGAAAATTCACCTTGGACCTTTTTCAGGAATTTGACTCCTCCAACTTGTCTCCTGTCTCATGTCCTTTAGATCCCACAGTCAAACTCATTGCTAAAACATGAGAACCCCTCGCTGATCCAACTCTATATCGACATCTCCTAGGCAAGCTCAATTATCTAACCCATACACGACTCGACCTCTCCTTCACCGTTCAATACCTAAGCCAGTATATGCAAGACCCTCGCCAACTACATCTTCAGGACGCCCTCTGTGTACTTCGCTATTTGTTGAAAGATCCAGGTCTGGGCCTCTTTATGTCATCTTCTTTTTCCTTCAAATTAATGGCCTTCTGTGATTTTTCTCCCATTTCGTGGAAGTCGAAGAAACAGACCTCTATTTCAGCTCCGCTGAAGCGGAGTATAGATCCATGAGGCGAGTTGTGGCTGAACTAACCTGGTTAGTTCGTCTCTTCGAAGATCTTTCTATTCCTATTTCTCTTCCAGTCCCACTTCACTCCGATAGCCAGGACGCGATACACATCGCCAAAAACCCGGTTTTCCATGAACGAACAAAACATGTTGAAATCGACTGTCATTTCGTGAGACAACAGTCTTGCCGGTCTAGTTTCACTCTCTCATGTCCGTTCATCCTCCCAAATTGCCGATCTCTTTACCAAATCTCTCACGGGACCTACTCATCATCGTTTGTTAGGCAAATTGGGGGTTCTTTCTTCCCCCTCCAACTTGAGGGGGGGGGGGGGGTTGGTGATGAAGCAAACTTTAACAGAGATGAAGATTCATCAATGGAGTTTTAACAGAGAAGGTTCGTCGATGGAGCTTGGCTAACAGAGATTCTCGATATTTCCTATGATTATGTGTGAAAGAGAACATTAGGTTTTAATGCCAATGGATGGCTGGGATTAAATCAATCAGACAACTACAGTGCTTTTGACTTAATGGAGCATCAGATTTTGGGCCTACATAATACTCACTTGCTGATTGGGTTTCTCAACAACTTGGGCCCAATTCGAAATAACATTCTCTGGGCCTGCTAAAGGAAGCATTGAACAGAAATTCATTTACTAAAATTCTGTACATACAAATTAGTTTATTCTTTGATTAATCCTTTAGTTTGTTACGACACAGCTAATAGGAATTGTATAGCTGGCTAGGTAGTTAGAAAATATATTCCTTTTCATTGTATTTATACAGTAGGTTGTACAGACTTTTCTTGATCAGAAAAATATGCAGAAAATTCTCCTAAATTCTTCTTCAATTCCGTCATAGATAAATAAATAATTCTTTTTAAATACCAAACAAATTACTCTAGCCATGTGAATCGCACAACATGTTTTAGTTTTATCTAGTGATGACTTATCTGTTTAAATTACTCTTATCAAACGAGGGGTTATTGGATAGACATATGATTAAAAATGCTGACAATCGGATAGTTTCATATGAATGCTTCATATCGGGGGATAAAGAAGTTGAAAGTTAAAAATACGCCATATTTTTATTTATGGGTTATCAATAGGTGAGGTGATGTCTGGTAAGAATTTTCATCCTAACTTTTCAATTTGTGTGCCCTTATTACATGTGTCACATAGAATTGATGAAAGATTTAAGTAAAATTTCCAATTTGAATGTATTACCTAAAGCAATTCTTATGTGGAAATGTTGTCCATCCATGGTGTTGGTGCTGCAGTTGTCGGATAAGTTTTTGCTATTGATGACAACATAATTCATCTTTCAATGGGACAGATTTATATTTTCTTCCGAGACCATTCATTATTATATGGGGACTTAAAAGAAATTAAAAATGATTGGGACTACATCTTATATTATCTCATTATAATATAAGATTATAAGTTGGCAACACCGTAAAGTTTGAAGAAGCCATCTTTCTGCCACAAGTATAAGATTATAAATTGGCAACACAGTAACTCCCTTGCCACCATTGTCTACCGTATTTTTAAGGAAACCCATTTTTTAAACTTCTTTTAAGATTTAGTTACCATTGAAAATTTCAATTGTGAACGACCTACGAGAAAGAGCAGTCATAGGCCATACAGTGACAGTACATGACTACATTGAATAGCACAACAGGAATTTTTTGGCCTTGAATCAATTATCTGAATATTCTACCTAAGTATGTGTTGCTTACAAGTAACAAATTGCCTCAGTGTGGCATCTGATCTATTGCAGGTGAACTAGTTTGGTCTGCTTTTAGACATAGAAAGTCCATGAACTTGGGTAGATTGATATTTGACATATAGTTGCTTCGCAGCTGTGATAACTTATCTTTCCACTGCCCGGATTGTGGGTCTGATGGTGTTGTGCATTAGACAATTACTTAATATAATGAAAGTCTCTGCGAACTCATTCGTTTAATCCCTGTTCTTGAAGAGATGCAGTTCACGAGTTTCATCAAAGCAATAGATTTCCTGCAGTTCTCACCTTCTACATCTATCTATATATGTATTCTAATTTTACAGTGTTTGAATTCATGCAACCACTAGCTTGAATTGAGTTTTGTCAACTTTATTTTGCGTTGTGTATTTTTGACAAATAAAATATCTAGTCCCATATCATCTCTCATATTGATGTTCTTATTATTTTGTTATTCCATTTTTTCATTTCTTAATTTCTTTCTAATACATGCCATTACATGAGGGGCTCAAGAATTCAATATTGTCATTAACGTTCAGCCCAAAACAGCGTACAAAGCTTCGACCTCACGATTAACAAGTGTTTTGGGAGCAAATCTTGAGACATGCCTTCAATGACTGCTAATAACTTTTCAAAAAACAGTCATCACAATCAACCTAACCGAGATTTTTTTGCAAGGAAGCAAAAGATTTAGCAACAAAGAAAAAATTTACCGATTGCTGCAGTTGAAAGGAGACTCGTGGAGGAGGGCGAAACAATGACACTCTAATAATTGTTGGAGGAACTGGAAGTGGAAAGACAACTCGTAAGTACTTTGCTACACGTACTCTTGGTCTGAGTGTCAGGCATTTGAAGCAGAATCATTTGCTTTGCATTACTTTAAATGATACTTCAACAAAGGTGGTCATTTATGATATTTCATAGTGTAGTTCCAACCTTCATGTGTACACGTGTTTGAGCATCTTTCTACTTTATCAGTGTATTTGTGCGTTGGGTTATGTGTGTTTTATCAGTCTTTACTGAGGTGTATAAGGTGTCTTGTTGCATGTTTGAGCAAGTCAAGCATTATAGAACTGGTGAAATCGTGAAGATAGATGACATATTTGATTCATTGATCTAAGAAAGTTTCAGTTACATCAAAGTAACCTCAGTAACTTGGTCTAGCCATAAACTGAGGAACTCTTGTGGTGGCTATTGAAAGTTTGTGGCTTGGTCATAACTGATAATGGTAATGAACTTATATGTATTGGCCTATGAATTCTGAGATTATTCTTGGATACTCTAGTTTGCGAATTACAATGTAGGATTTTATAGGTTCTAATTAGGGGTGTACAAACCGAACCGAAAAACCATACCAAATCAAACCGAAAAGTCAAACCAAACTGATTAAAAAACCCGACGTGGTTTGGTTTGATTTGGTTTGGTATTGAGTAAAAAAAATTCGAACCAACCCGACATATAAATATATAATTTTTATATATACTTTTAAGATTTTATATAGAATTTTCTTTAAATAAATATCTAGATATATTTGGGATTCTCTTGCGGGATATAAATTTTAATAGAATATGAATTGCTCCATATTTATTGACCTTAAATAATGAGTTGTATGATCACTTTCTTATCAAGTGTTACTGAAATGCGTCTATCTTTTTGTTCTTTCATATTCATATCATAGGTTAATATCTATTAAATTCTTATATCTTTTTCGAATGTGAATTGGTTAGTAATATTTAGGTATCATATTGATTTTTATGTTTCATTACTAAATTCGGTTAACCTGAATGTGTATATCAATGAAAAATTTTGGCGGACGACTAAAAAAATAACAATTATATTTTACTAATAGAACTATTTCATAAGAATATTTTAATTGATAATATGTTTGTCAATTTTTTATATTTTTAGTAAATATATATTTAATTATCAAATATTTAACAAAGTAAGATTGAAATAATATGTAAGTAACAAACAAACCCGAAAACCTGAAAAACCCGACAAAACCGATTTAATCCAAACCGATATAATTGGTCTAGTTTGATTTTGATAAAACCCGAACCAACCTGGTCCATGTACACCCCTAGTTCTAATTATATTTAAATTTGAGATGGATAGTGTTTGCTTAATGCTTTTATATGAATAAAAGATGTTGATTTTTCTTTAATTTTTGTTGTCCCCTGCTGTATGATGTAGTTGCTCCTGACACAGTCTCGGTCAGTCCAATATTATGGAAGTTTCTCTTCCCAACATTGCATAAGCGTTGTGTGTTCTCTTTTACTATATAGAAGAATTGACTTATCTAATAATAATTTCATGCAAGCTCTAACTAGCCCGAAATTGAGGATTATTGTATTTCATCTATTGACATAATTATTTTGTAATTTTAAGTCATATGATGTGATGTTTGATAATATATTGGGTGGAAAATTTCAATATGATGAAGAGTTGCAGAAATTATTTGAAGATTGTTATTCGTTAAGAGTAGTTATATAATGATAGTAGCTATTTAGTTCCAACAATTTAAGTTTATTTTTTTAAGTTATTGTGATATTTAATATTTTGGAAGTACTTCCTTTTGTTTGTTAAGATTTAACGAGATATATTATGGTTTGATGAATTAATATTGATATGTTTTGTTATTTGCATTATATTTTGAATATAGTATTTATTATTAGTGGTGGTTAAACTTACCGTTATAGTTTGTGACTTTTAGTGCAAATTTAATAGGATATACAGGCTATAAACTGGTGATAAAAGGGCAAATTAAGACGTTTATACATCAATATTGTAGCCATTAAATTGCTATTCGAGAAGACTTTTAGTGACCATTTAATTGAATTTACTAGCCATTAAAATGGACGCCAAAAGGGCATAATATACGGTTTTAGAAGAGATATTGTTGCCATTCTAATTGCCATGAATGTAAGGCCCCGGAAAATTTTACTAAGTAATTTAAGATTTCATGGTGCCAGGTAGGTTAATTATAATATTTTATACGCTATCAATATGGTGGACATCAAATGGATAGGGTAAAAAGTGTATAAGTCATATAATAAGTAATGTAGGGTCCAAGGAGAGGTCTAAGTCTAAGTCAAGTTGGAAAATTACATAATAGGCTAGGATTCCAAATGAGTTCGCACAAGTCTAAATGTTGGACGATCATATCTAAGTATATATAAGGTTTTATGTGATGAGCAACTTATTAAATGATATATCTTCGAGTCTAGTTTCTAAAGCTTCAAACTGTTCGTCATTTGGACACTCTTACAAAAAGTTGTGATCAAATTACCAAAGGCTGGCATAATGCAATTTTGCGGCCACTATGCGACCATTATGCGATAGCAGAAGTGGTTATGCGACCGCAAAACGGTTGCAAACCTGTCCAGTGCAGCCCGGTTCTGGGCACCAGTTCGGCGATCCATTCTGTGACCCACATACATGTTCTGCGGTCCATTATGCGGCCGCAGACTCGATTTCGGAGGCTTCTTTTTTCTATTTTTATAACCCGACTCCATTTTGATAAATAGGCTTTGAGGCTTCATTTGGGGCTATTTTCTACTGAATCTAGAGAGAGGTGAGAGCATTTTAGAGAGAGAACGAGGAACCTAACTTCCTAATCATCCAATCTTGCACAAATTCTCAAGAATCAAGGAAGCTAATCTCTATCTCACTATCCTTTCGGGTAAGTCCTACTTCTAAGATTTCATATAAGATATTATGAGTTCAAAAATATATTGTTGGGTTAGAAATGAGCCATGCATGTGATACTAAGCTATAGTATGTGAGATTAATGAATTATTCTGGGTTGTTCTTGTTGAAATTGGTTGAGGGAAGAAGGAATTTCCTTTGTAGAACCTTGTAGTCTATTTCACATGTTAGATGTTTGATGAAATTCCTAAGAGAGTTACACCATGAGAAATCTTTCTAATTACTAATCGATTTTCTCCACCTTTCTATAGATTATTGTCGCTAGAGGTGTTGGTGCGTCGTAGTAACTTAAGGAAAGCTCAACCATGTATGTTGGCTAAACTTTCTCTCTCAGAATTAAATTCCATAATGTTTCCGTAAGTTTACGTATGACCGGCTCAAAATCCCTAATTTCTACGTTCCGGGTTATCCCCTATAAACTCATAAACTGATCATTCTGAACGAGCCTTATATTAAATGATGAATGTTTAAAGTATGGGTTGCTTAGTAAAATGGTATGGCTTTGAGTTGTGGTTTAAATAAAAACTGGTATACCGATTAGGTAAGAAAAACTCGATATGCTTAATACTCCTAACCGCTCGTATGCATACTAAATGTCTTGATTGAGTGTGTATAATGGTTGATAAACTATAAAAATATTTGAAAATGAATTAAATGAACTGGGAAATAGAGTGTGGACAACGTTTGTAAGTGTGCCTAGTGATGCCTATGAAATAAGGAAATATATGAACAAATTACGAAATGAGCCTTGACTCAACTATCTTAAAATGACTTATAAGAGTAAAATATGCTTAAAAGCTCTATTGAGGTATGTATGGCTAACTCTCTTCTTCTTAGGATCGAACTCTTAGTGTCCGAATAATTGGTGTAAGTTCCGACTTGATCATACTAGAATTGATTACTTTAATGTGTTGGTATGAAAGATTTATGTTCCGGAATTGTTCTAAATCTTTACCATGAAATAATGCTAATTGAGAACATGATTATGATGTCCAAGCTCTTTCCCTTATGTGTGCAATGCCTTATGTGATATTACTTATCGACATGGATGATGATGTTATTTGAACAAATAAAAAGGGAAAGACTTGAATTGTAAAATGCATTCAAGTGCCAAGAAGTACTTAATAAATGGGGTTGTGTGTGCCATGTAATGAAAGATAGGAAAGAAATGTGAAATGAGTGAACAATTGAAAGAGGTTATGTCCTGATATTTAACTTAAAGTGTATATATTTCTATGTATATCGCCTCATATTTTACTTTTGTTTCGTGAGTTTTAGATGTTAAATATGATGATTTATATTAATTTGAAGTGTTTTTATGTGTAGGAATGATTCGGGATCAATCGTGGGCGAAACGCGCGAAATTAGAGCCAAAACAGACGAAACCGGAAAAATTGCGAAATTGGGTGCCACATGCAGCGCCCAGCACCACCTGTGGCGCTGTGGGAAGTACCTAAATTGGGAGTAGCGCCCTGGTGGGTGCCTGACGCTACCCAGGGCGCCGGTGACGGGATTTTTGCCTATTTTGCCCGGGACACGGTCATTTCGGCCCTAGACCTACCCAACACGTATAAAAGCAAGTCTAAGCTTATTTTTGAAGGGATTCATGCCACTTTGGAGGAATAATACACACGGAATTGCTAGGGATCTGAGGATTATCAGTTTCTTCATCCTTTTCTAGTATTTACAATTGATTCAACACTTATGCGATTGTTTGATTTTAGCATTAGTGGCTAAACACCCATTGTTCTGGGGTTGTGATTTAGCCATGAATATTGTTATTCGACATTAGCTTAACCTTGATAATAGTTCACTCAATATATGGTTGTCTCTTCAATTTTGTGTTTAATTGCTTAATTTTCTGGCCAGCAGTTAGGTTCTATATACTATCTATGTTATGCTTGGGAAAGCCATGTATAGATTAGAGAAGAGTTGAAGAGAGCGCGATCTTAACCCTTCAGGGGAGAGGATTTGTGATTAGGATAGGAATATACCTAGTCACCATGCTTAATTAAATATCATAATCTTAGTGCGTTCTAATAGATTAATTTCATAGGAATATAGGCGTTAATATAGTGAGAATAGGGAGTAGTGCTTCGGGAGAAGGCTATGAGAGCAATTATCGATTAATTAGCAACCATGAGTGAATTATATGAAAGGGAGAGTTAATTAGAATGCAATACTAATGGTGAATCGATGAAAACCCTGGAATATTTGTCTCTATTGAATACACAACAATCAACTCATTACTTGATAATTAGTTATTTCTTAGAATCGTAGTATAATATAGTTACATTCCTGGATTTTTATTTTGGCTTGATTGAATAACAATTATAGTGATTTAGTAAGTAGTTTACACAAGTCTCTGTGGGTTCGACACTCGATTTATCATTATATTACTTTTACAACCACGTATACTTGCGTGTGCGTTTGGGAGCAACAAGTTTTTGGCGCCGTTGCCGGGGACTTGAATATAGACTACTTTCTAGTTTTTGCCTTAATTGTTTATTTTGTCCAGTCTAACGTTACTTGATTGTTACTCTAATCTCAGGAACTTTGATTGAATGCGTAGGGTCAGAAGCCAGGACAGACTCGATGGCTTTGACCCCGAACCTTAGAGAACATTTCACAGAAGGTCGAGTGAAGCAAGGGATACAAACAATATTCAGGAACTCATTCAATTTCCTATGAATATGGCAGAGGAGCAACATATGGTTGTTCAGGAGGTAGCAATGCCCAGTATTTCTAATGTTATCTCCAGCATCGTGAAGCCCAGAATCACTGGGCACTTTGAGCTGAACAGAGCATGATCCAGCTACTTCATGCAAACGGCCAGTTTATGGGTCTTCCACACGAGGATCCACAACAGCACATTCTGAACTTCTTGGAGATTAGTCATACTTATATCACTAACAGGGTCAGGCCAGATTATGTGAGGCTCACGCTTTTCCCATTCTCTCTGTTGGGCGATTCAAAGCGATGGCTAAAGGCAAAATCAGCTAATTCCATTACATCATGGAATAATTTAGCGAGAAAATTTCTGGCAAGGTTCTTCCCTTCAGGCAAGACTGCAAAGATCAGAAGTGAGATAGTCTCCTTTAAACAGAAAGCAGGTGAATCTTTATATTCACCATGGGAAAGGTTCAAGGGGCTACTCAGAGACTGTCATCATCACAATCAGACAAACAAAGTGTTAGTTCACACTTTCATTGAGGGGCTCCATCCCCAAACAAAAATCGTGGTAGATGCAGTAGCTGGAGGACAGGTATTGGAGAAGAATTATGATGAAATATTTGCATTATTGAATAAATTATCCAAAAGCAATCCAGACTGGCAAGGTGAGATGTGTAGGAATGTGGTCCAATAGTCACCATGGGTTCTTGAATTAGATGTTGTCTCATCATTGCCAGCACAGATCTCTACACTGACTAACCAAGTCAATCAGATGACCCTGATCATTAACAAGCAACAGGTCCAACCAGTACAACAAATTCAAGTATTTTGTGAAATATGTGGAGAGGGTCACCCGAGTGACTTGAGCCCATCTAATCCAGAGTCTGTCTGCGTTGTGGGTAATCCGAATAGGGGTCAAGCAAATCAATACGGGAACACTTATAATCCCAACTGGAGAAACCGCCCAAACTTCTCTTGGGGTGGAAATCAAGGCACTCAGAATCAATACAGGCCTCAAGCACCTCAACAACAATACAGACCACCTGAGGCTGAACAATCAGCTAGCCTTGAGGAGATTATGAAGAGAATGATGAACGACCAACTTGCTTTCAATCAGAAAATAATGGCTGATCACCAAGACCAAGCAGCAACAATGAGAAATTTGGAACGCCAAATGGGACAACTTGCTAGTACCCAAAATACCATACTACTAGGAGCTCTTCCTAGTGATACTGAGCCTAATCCTAAGGCTCAAGTCAATGCAATTACCTTGAGAAATGGAAGAATACTAGAAGAAGCTCCAAAGACAAAGAAGAATACAGCTCATCCTGAAGGAGAATTAGTTCCCAAGCCAGTTGAGGGGAATGAGAAAGATAATAAAGGACCCGAGCCAGTAATTGAAACAAGGCCACCACCTCCGTTTCCACAAAGACTGCAGAGGCAAAAAGATGATGCTAAGTACAAGAGATTCCTAGATATGTTGAGCCAAGTGAGTGTGAATTTTCCTTTGGTGGAAATTTTGCAAGAAGTGCCTAAGTATGAAAGGTATCTCAGAGATATTGTGGCAAACAAACGAAGAAATGCAGAGTTCGAAACAGTTGCACTTACTGAAGAGTGCAGTACCAGGGTTCAGAGTAAAATTCCTCCTAAGTTGAAGGATCCTGGGAGTTTCAAAATTCCTTTGTCTCTTGGAAAAGAAGAAGTTGGTAGAGCCCTATGTGATTTAGGGGCTAGTATAAATTTGATGCCCTCTTCTTTGTTCAAGAAACTCGGATTGGGGGTGCTTAGACCTACCACAATCACTTTACAGTTAGCAGATATGTCACTAGTTATGCCAGAAGGAATTATTGAGGATGTGTTAAGTGGTAAAGTTTATTCTCCCTACTGACTTTATTGTTCTTGATTACGAGGAAGATAAGGAAGTGCCCAGTATTTTGGGGTGACCATTCTTAGCTACTGGTGGAGCAATTATTGATGTGACGGCAGGGAAGTTAAAAATGAGGGTTGACGATTAGGAGGTTACTTTTAATGTGTACAAGGCACTTAAACTCCCAAAGCATTATGAGGACCTGTGCATGATTACTGTGGTCGACGTGAAGGGGATAGAGCATAGTCCTTATGTGAATGGCAGTGATCTAGAGGAGGTGGTGTTGCAAGCTGAGGGTGTAAAGATAATTGAGAAAAGAGCCAGAGATGAGAAAGGAGACCCGTTAAGAGCGTGCAAAAAGGCTAGGTTTCATGGGAGAAAGAAGAAGAGAAAGCGCCCAGCCTGAGCAGAGTAGCAGAGTCGTGCCACGACTATAAATAAGGCGCTTGTTGGGAGGCAACCCATCCTTGTATATCTTTTATTTTTTATTTTTTTTAAGTGTCGAGTTTTGTGTTGTTTTTATTTTGCAGAGTAGGGGAAGTCTGAGTACCCAAAGTTGAAGCTGAGGGGTATGTTTGAGCTTAAGTGTAGGGTCATTCCGACTCTAAAGATTGAGAATCATGTCCGAGCTAGGCTCGAGAGGGTCTCAGGGAGTATTTCTCACCCTTGTTTTATTGTTTTTCTTTGTGATCATGCATCGAGGACTATGGATAACATAAGTGTGGGGTGGGGAAACTACTTTCTGAAGTGAAGTGTAATTGTATATAAAAAAAAATTAGTTAAGAAACAAAAAGAAAAATAAAAAAAATAGAAAAAGCTCGGATTTTTCCCGACGATGGATCTTGTTGACAATTTTCTTGAGGGATAAAGTCCGATTAAAAAAAAAACTCCAAAAAGATTTTTTTAGGATAGTTAGGTAGTATCCCTTGGTTTTTCTTTGGGCACCGGTTCTTTTCCAAGGGTATAACTTGAACCAGGCACTTAAAATTATTTTTTTTAGAGTAGTTAGGAAGAAACATAATAACTTAGAAATACCCTTTGACATGTTTGGTGGTGGAATATTAGGTTATGACATACATTCTGCTTTCCCTTGTATTTGGGTTGACTTGTGATGCCTAAGAAAAATTAAATAGCCTATTGTGTGACACCTTAGCTCAGTTTCTTGACTTGTATGCTACATAGTGTAATATTGCTTAAATCTCTCAATTATGTGTGCTTTCTTGACTTGAGAGTTGAACAAAACCGTTGTGATTGAGTCATGTGCAATGTGTGAGTGAGGTTTTGTGATTTTCTATGCTATCCTGTGAAGTCTAGAATTTGCATGTATGTTAATCGAAGTGAAATTGTAGGTTATGCTAGTCTAGAAGATGACGTACGCATTTTCTTGCTTGATCATGGATGTGCTTGTCACATAAAAAAATAAAATTTTGCATTGCTAGCCCCCTTGAGCCTATAGACCTTTTCTTTGGCACCCACATTAAGTAGTACCCCTATTTTGTTCTTAAATTGAGATTTTTGCACCTTTACCTCCTAAAGCACTTAGTCGCTAAAAGAAGTAAGGTGAGATATTGGGGATTAGCTTTTGAGTGGAGCCATGGAAAATCCTATTAGTGCACTAAAATTGAAATCAAAAGCCACTAGCCAATGAACTTTTATGTATGGAGTGTGTGTAAAAAAAATATTGTTGTAAAAGAAAGAAGAGAAAAATGACAGTAAAAGTGTGTAAAAAAAGAGACACATCTCCACTTCTTATTTAATTGTGCTAGTGGAAGTATACAAGTGCTTAATTGAAAAAGGGCTATGTTGAATATGATTTGTGGCAAGGGAATTGGTTGAGAAGAATATGTGTTGATTTGTGAAGATAGTGTATTAAAGTGCTTAGGAGGGTTAATCACTATTTCTATATATATCCACATGTCCCTTAGCCTACATTACAACCTTAAAAGACCTAATTGATCCTAGACTTGGCTAGCTTAAATTAGTGGAGATCTACACTAAGGGAAAGTTTATGGTACGACCACGAGATGCATATGAATTCTTTGTGAGAGTGAGTGAAATTGTGTTCAATTGTGTGATGTCCTTAAATTATATTCAAAAAGCATATTTGAATGTGGGGACTAGTTATATTCACTCTTTTGTTTGTTGGTGAGGGAACATGATCTCATAAACAATTGGTAATGTTGTAAACTTTCTTGTTGGGTAGGTGCGTGAATTGAGAGGGCTTAGTGGTTGCAAGTTGACTCTTGAGGTTGGGTGGTTGCAACTAGGTTGTTGGTATGATTGATAGAGTAGTTATACTTGGGCATTTTTAAAAAAAGGGGAAGAATGTAAAATACTCCTTGATAATGAACTTTGACGTGTTGAAGGGTAGTATATTGTCCCATTGCTCGAGGACAAGCAAGAGTCTAAGTGTGGGGTGTTGATGTTTAGCTTAAAGTGTATATATTTCTATGTATATCGCCTCATATTTTACTTTTGTTTCATGATTTTTAGATGTTAAATGTGATTATTTATATTAATTTTAAGTGTTTTATATGTAGGAATGATTCGGGACTAATTGGGGGCGAAACACGCGAAATTAGAGCCAAAACGGACGAAACCGAGAAAATTGCGAAATTGGGTGCCACAGGCAGCTCCCAGTACCACCTGTGGCGCTGTGGGCAGTACCTAAATTAGGAGTAGCGCCCTGGTGGGTGCCTGGCGCTACCCAGGGCGTCGGTGATGGGATTTTCTCTTATTTTTCCCGGGACACGGTTATTTCGTCCCTAGACCTACCCAACACGTATAAAAGCAAGTCTAAGCTTATTTTTTAGGGGATTCACGCCACTTTGGAGGAATAATACACACGGAATTACTAGGGAGTAGAGGATTCTCAGTTTCTTCATCTTTTTCTAGTATTTACAATTGATTCAACACTTATACAATTGTTTGATTTTAGCATGAGTGGATAAACACCCATTGTTCTGGGGTTGTGATTTAGCCATGAATATTGTTATTCGACATTAGCTTAACCTTGATTATAGTTCACTCAATATATGGTTGTTTCTTCAATTCTGTGTTTAATTGTTAATTGTCTGGCTAGCAGTTAAGTTCTATATACTATCTATGTTATGCTTGGGAAAGTCGTGTATAGATTAGAGAAGAGTTGAAGAGAGCGCGATCTTAACCCTTCAGGGGAGCGAATTTGTGGTTAGGATAGGAATATACCTAGTCACCATGCTTAATTAACTATCGTAATCTTAGTGCGTGCTAATAGATTAATTTCATAGGAATATAGACATTAATCTATTGAGAATAGGCGAGTAGTGCTTCGGGAAAAGTCTATGAGAGAAATTATCTATTAATTAGCAACCATGAGTGAATTCTATGAAAGGGATAGTTAATTAGATTCACAACCCTGGAATATTTGTCTCTATTGAATACACAAAAATCAACTCGTTACTTGATAATTAGTTATTTAGAATCGTAGTATAATATAGTTACATTCCTGGATTTTTATTTTGGCTTGATTGAATAACAATTATAGTGATTTAATAAGTAGTTTAGACAAGTCTCTGTGGGTTCGACACTCGATTTCTCATTATATTACTTGTACGACCACGTATACTTGTGTGTGCGTTTGGGAGCAACATGTCCCAAGTGAGATGGCTTAGCCGATCGGGCCGAGATCAGACACCATGCCGTACACATGGTGGCACTTATGTTGAATTTTCTATTATAATTGTGGATTTGGATATGTCTTACTTGGTATGGATTAGCCGGTGGGGCCGAGACTAGACTCCGTGTAAAAGCATGATGGAATTGTGAGTTGTGGCACTTGGCACTAAAGATTATTAACCTAAAAAGATGGAATGATTGAATTGGAAACTATGTGATCCTTACTTGGTGTTTCTTTTGTGTGTCGATGAAGCACTTATTGATTATCATGCCTGCCTTCTCTTTGTTTCACTGTTCATTCTACTAAGATTGGTGTTTGAATTTACATACTAGTACTATTCGACAGTATTAATGTCCCTTTTGCCGGGGGTACTACATCTTTAAATGGATGTAGGTGGTTCCATAGCAGTCAGTGTTGGTCGTAACTAGTGGCGCATCCTCTTTTCAGCCGACTTGGTGAGCCCCACTTCATTTCGGGGTCCTGTATCATTTGTTTTTCATGTACTTTGTATTTTAAGGTATAGCTGGAGCCTTGTTTCCGGCATTCTACATTACTCTTCAGTTGTATTTAGGGGATCCGTAGACAGGTTGTGGGTGGTGTTTGATATTGGAAAGCAAATCAGAAATATCGGTATTTGGCAAATATGTTTTCATCATATCTAAATATTTTGGATATTATGGTTGGAACTGCTAATGGAAACAAAATGGAAGTCGTTAATGAAATATTTACAAAGTATGATTAATGGAGTTCATCTCCTCTTTATTCATGAATTAGTCTGGGTAGAATGAAACCTAACAGTATTGCTCAGTCGGGTTTACTCGGTTGAGCGTCTTTCGCACTCCTCGGTTTTTGGGCGTGACAACAAAACAACTACCGCTAATTGTATGGACTTTTAGCGACAGTTGTTTTAACTTTAGTGGCTATAAAAATGGACGTTAAAGGAGCATTAGAAGCCACTTTTAGAGTGGGTTTAGCATCTATCATAATTGCTGCAAATATTTGCCGTTAAAGCAAATGCATTTTAGCGACAATAAGTCATAACCTTTACCCGCTTTTGTGAGAAACGCCGCTAAAGGTTTTACCGACCGCGGTTTCAGAGGCTAAAAATCAATTGTCATTAAATGATATAACGGCTATTTTTATTGCCGCCAAGGTTGTTTTTTATTGCCTCCAAAGACCTTTTTCGTAGTAGTGGCTATAAACGTATATAGATGAAATATTGTATGGATCTCAACAATTGAAGTTGATTCCCCTTGATTCGAAGATTTATACTTGCCAAAAATAGAGCAAGTACTATGTAATGCCATAGTCTTGCATACAATATTAAAGTACCACAAAATAGGTAAGTGAATCTCGTATTGATTCCATTCTTGGGTTGGAATTGGAGAGGAATCAAAAGGCCGCTACTAGGTTTTCTCAGAGACAGACGGTAGAGAGAGATTTTAGAGGCGGCGGGAGTGGGTAATACGGTTATGGTTTATGTTTAATGGATTTAAAAGGAGAGATGGTTTGTGAGTCGTTGATCTCTGAGATCAATGACCATGATTAAAAGGGAGATGGAGCAGATCATAAAACGGGTATGGGCGGTGGGTTGCTGGTATTGGGCTAGAGTTTTATGGTATGGGCTGGTGAATTAGGTCCAAAATTTGGCCTGTTTTGGGCCAGATTTTATAATGTAACAAATTAAAGAAAATAATTTAATAAAATAGCTAAAGTAAATATAAAAATATTATTAATAAAACTTAGTAATTTAAAACAATAATAGGAGATTATAAAAAATTTATTGTTATTTTGACCTTGAATAAAATGACAAATGAAATAAATTGCAAAATATAGGCTATTTTTGCAAGATTGTGTAAAAAGCCTAAAATCCTAATTTAATTATATGAAATAAAGTGAAAAATATTTGAAGAATATATATGGATGAAAATAAGAAATTTGGATGACTAAGTCATCACAAATAATTTAAAGAAATAATTAGTAAATATTCAAGTAATTTAAACGCAAGAAAATTAATTTTAAAGCTTTAAGAAAATTATCAAAAATGCTAGTAAAAATCTTGTAAATTAAGTAACGATGCAGAATGACATTTTGAAAGTATATATTCTATTTAAAAATTGTTAGGGCAAAATTGGGTATCAACAGCTGCCCCTCTTTACCCGAAAATGATGAAAGAATTGGCGGGTAAAGAAATTGATGACCAATTTTGGCCGAATTAAACGGGACTGATGTGTTTTGAAAAATGGGCCCGAACCCTGGTTCCTGAGTTGCCAGCATATCCCTGGTGTTACGGGAATCAGGTCGTGTGTAGTTCTGGATCCAACGACGAACGAGACCGATGGAGTTGTTATAAGAGTGATTGCATGTTTCGCTGCTCGTTCTCCCCCAAGCTACGTGAGTAGATCAGGATGTCATCAATGAAGACAATGACAAAAGAACCAATATAAGGCCTGAACACCATGTTCATCAAATTAATAAACGCCGATGGGGCATTAGTCAAGCGAAAGGACATCACAAGGAACTCGTAATGACCATATCTAGTACGGAAGGCAGTCTTCAGAACATCTGAGTCCCGAATCTTCAGCTGATGGTACCCCGATCTCAAGTTAATCTTAGAAAATACCTAGCACCCTGCAACTGGTCAAAAAAATCATCGATGCACGGCAACGGGTACTTGTTCTTGATGGTATTCAAGTGGCGGTAGTTAGTACCTATCCGCATAATCCCATCCTTCTTCTTCACAAACAACACTGGGGCACCCCAAGGGGATACACTTGGTCTGATAAACCCCTTAGCTAGCAGCTCCTCAAGTTGTTCCTTCAACTCTTTCAATTCTTTCGGAGCCATAAGGTACAATGGAACAGATATAGGTTGAGTGTCTGGAGCCAAGTCAATACAAAAATCAATATCACGATCTAGCGGCATGCCTGGAAGGTCAGAAGGAAACACATCAGCGAACTCTCAGACTACTGGCACTGAGTCAATCATCGGAGACTCTGCGGTGGAGTCTCGTACATAAGCTAGATAGGCCAAACACCCCTTTTCGACCATACGTCGAGCCTTTAGAAAAGAAATAACCCGACTAGCTGCACTAACTGAGGAACCCCTCCCCTCCAATCTCGGCAACTCGGGCATGGCTAAGGTAACAATCTTGGCATGGAAATCTAGGATGGCGTGATAAGGGGATAACCGGTCCATGCCCAAGATGACCTCAAAGTCGGTCATATCAAGTAACAAGAGGTCCGCTCTGGTCTCGAACCCACAAAATGTGACCACACAAGACCAATAGATTCGATCCACAACCAGAATCACCCACAGTAGTGGACACATAAACAGGTACCCAAAGACTCACTAAGAATATCCAGGAAATGAGCAAATAGAGATGATACATATGAATAGGTAGACCCTAGATCAAATAAGACTGAAGCATCCCTACCGCAAATGGAAATAATACCTGTGATAATTGCATCTGAGGCTGGTGTATCTGGTCTGGCCGGAAAAGAATAGAATCTAGCTAGAGCGCCGGCTGGCTGCCCTCCACCTGACTGAACAGTAGCTGGTTGAACTCCCCTGTCTGGCCTCCACCTCTAGAACGACCCCTACCAACCTCTCCTCCGCCTCTAGGTGGCCGGACAACCGGTGTCGTAATCATAGGCTGATGACTCTGTTGTACTGCCTTGCCCCGGAGCCTGGGAAAAAATCTCCTTATATGACTCGGATCTCCACACTCATAACAACCTCTCGGCGCCATAGACTGTTGCCCTGAAGACTGACCCTCATGGATGGAATACTCACTGGAGGAGCCCTGAATGGCTGGAGGACGGTATGAACTCATTGGCATGGCACTGAAATAAGCACTGGAAGAACCCTGATGACCAGAATACATGCCGGATGAACCGTCGAATGGCCGGTGGGTGATAAGAACTCTCTGGCATCGCACTGAAATAAGGCCTCACTGGAGCACCTTGAGGAGGTAGTGGGGGTGCTGAATATGGGGGCCTGCTGGGCTGACCCCTCCCAAACTGACCTCTGCCTCTAGCCGGGGCACCTCTAAACTCTCCAAAAAACCGAACCCTCTTACCCTTCTCCCCCTGCTCTCTACTCCTTAGACGGTAGCCCTCAATCCTACGAGCAATCTCCACTACAAACTGGGAGTCCCCATCTCAACCTCTTGGGCCATATTGGACCTAATACCAGAGTACAACCCTACAACAAATCTCCACACTCTCTCTGCGTCGGCAAGAAGTATCATGAGCGCATGACGAGACAACTCAGAAAACCTCGCCTCATAGTCGGTCACTGACATATGACCCTGCTCAAGCTGCTCAAATTGGTACCGCAACCTTCCCTCTCGGAGGGTGGAATATACTTGTCCAAGAAAAGCTGAGTGAACTGTCCCCAAGTGATAGGACGAGAACTCGCTAGTCTGCCGAGAACATAAGACTGCAACCACCTACGGGCCATGCCCTCCAGCTGGAAAGTAGTAAGGTCAACCCCATGAGACTCCAGTATCCTCATGTTGTGCAGTATGTCCCTGCACCTACCAATGAAAATCCTGAGCATCCTCATGACGCTCACCTCCGAAGACAGGAGGGTGTAGCCTCGTCCATCTGTCCAATAACTTCTGCGGATCACCGTCCGCGGCTGCTCTGGGCTCAGGTTCTAGTGCTGCAATTGGCTGGGGCCCATACGCGAGTAGAGCACCCAGAGTCTGATATATCGTAGCTGCATGTCCTGGGGCTTGGGCAGTAGGGGTCTGTGCTCCCCCTCTCGCCTGAGACTAGGCCGGGTCCGCTGGAAATAAACCAGCCTGGGTCATAGTATCCATGAACCGCATCATACGGCTCATAATTTCCTGAAGGCCCGGCGCTGTCATGAAATCCACCGGGGCAGGCTCTACTGCGGGTACCTCGCCCTGCTTCTCAACAATAGGATCCTCTGATGGATCCACAGGTGGTGCCACTGGGGTGGCTCTAGGACGCCCTCGTCCCCTACCTCGGGCCGGTGCCCTCCCCAGGCCTCTGCCTCGACCTCTAGAAACAGGGGGAGCAGCTCATCCCGGGTCTGGAATGTCAGCCGTACGCGTCCTCACCATCTGTGAGAGAATAGAATAATGAAATTTAGTACACCATCAACTGCACGATAGAGGATGAATAAAAAGTAGTTTCCTAACACCCTATAGCCTCCCGAAGATAAGTATAGACGTCTCTGTACCGATCCGCAAGACTCTATTAGGTTTGCCCATTATTTGTGAGACATATGTGGACCTATTGCTCTGAAACCATGTTGTCACGACCCAATTTCCAATTTAGGTCGTGATGGCGCCCAACACCGAGGTTAGGCAAGCCAACATTAATCAACTAATGGGTTTCATTTATTTCACCAAAACATTTCCAACATTTACTCAGCTTAAATTTAAAGCATTCGATAACAATGAATAATTTAGGCAATTTAAAGCTGAAATGACCAAATGAAGTCATAATTAAGTAATTACATCCCAAAAGAATAGTCTACTAATGCGTGTGCCAGGAACTAGTGTCACAAGTATGTTGGTATCTAGTAGAATGTACAAAGAATATATCTATCCTACTGTCTGAAATATAATAGACAGTCGAAGAAAAAGAGAGACTCCAACACGCTGCTGGATGGCATAAGAAGAGAGCAGCTCACCGTGGAATCTCGACCCCGATATCAAGAACGCGCTACGGATGAGTAGCTAGATGCACCTGCCTCAGATCCTATACAATTAAATATAAAGTGTAGTATGAGTACATAAACTATATGTACCCAATAACTATCCAGTCTAACCTCGAAGAAGTAGTGACGAGGGGTCGACTTGACACTTAATAGGGCCAAACAATATATATTTAAGTATGAGTCTAAACATGGATATAAGGCTAGGTAACAGATAGTAACCGGAAGTGACAAGACTTTTCAAAAATATACATTTCAATTTCTATTTTAATTGACAATTTATATTTCAAGGCATTTAAAGCAAATTAAAGTCACCTAAAAGTGCCAAGCAAATAGCATGTGCATATAATGCCGAGGACGTACGGCCTGATCTAACGAAATAATAAAATGTGCACTGCCGAAGGGTCGAATGGCGCGAACCATAGATGCATCTATTGATCTACTGAGGCGAACGGCCCGCTCCCATGAGAGTAGTGGAAAGCATCACCCCGCTCGCAGAATATAATTGCGAAGCAGTTACATATAAGCATAACATGTTTTTCCTTAATCCTGTTTTTTTTAAAAATAATTTACTTGAAACCTTCACATTCTTGAAAATCTTGAAATGAATTCCCATCCAATACAAATAGTGCATGTAATCAATTAGCAGTGTTCACAAAGCATGGTGTAAGCCTAAAACTACCCGGACATAATAGGAATAGTAAATATGTACGGATTCTCGTCACTTCGTACGTACATAGTCCCCACATATAATCACATATTATATAAATTCACTTACGGATAAATTTTCCTCTTACAAGGTTAGAAAGGAGACTTATCTTGCCCCCAAAGCTTACTTTTGAGCTCAAGAATTCTCCCAAACTCTCAAACCGGAGCCGGACAAATCCAAAACTATTCAAATATGGTGAAAAACTAAACAATATAGGCTTCAAAATTCACATTTCCCCTATTAGAGTGATTACCCAACCCAAATTGCGAGATTACTAAAATTCGCCCACAGGCCCACGCGCCCGGATTCTGGAATATTTTGAAAAAAATCATTACCCATGACCTTAGGATCAAGAATATATGATTTTTACTAGATTCCATAACAAATTTTGTGGTTAGATCTTATTTTTATCAAAACCCTAGGTTTTACTGTAAACCCATAACTTTTACTAATTTTTGCATGTTAATCTACCAATAATCTATGTATTTAACTCATGTTGTATAGGAATTACTTATCTCAAGGTGCTAGGTGAAAGCCTCCTTTCAAAAACTCAAATATCGCCTAAGTGTAGAAGTGAAATGAAATAAATGGCCTAAGTCCATTTTTAAAAGTTGTGCACAGCCCTCTGATGTCGTATTTGCGACACCAAGTTCACAAACGCGACAAAATCCTCGCAAATGCGAAGCCTGGGCCTGGGAGGTGGGGTTCGCAAATGCAACTAAATGGTCGCAATTGCGGCTTCTTCTTGGAACACAAATGCGGGGCATGTGTCGCAAATGCGAACATGCCTGGCCGGCTCCCTTCGCAATTGCGAAGCCTTCATCAGAATTGCAAGGTTTGCAGATGCAAACCTCTTCTCGCATGTGCGAGACCTGCGGCAAATGCCAAAAACACCAGAAATCTGGTGTGTTTTCCAACCCCTCCTACACATCCGAAACTCAGCCGAGCCCTCGGGGCTCCACTCTGAATACTCACACAAGTCCAACAACACTATAAAAACTTGCTCGCGCGATCGGAACACCGAAATAACATCAAAAACTAATAATTACACCCTAAAACCATTTGGATCAAATTTATGAACTTTAAGTTCTTCATTCTACTTCCATCATGCTGAAACGTACTTATACTACTCGGAATGTTACCAAATTTTGCATGCTATTATTAAATGACATTACAGAACTATTGCCAATCTTGTAATTCCGTTTGGACCTCGATATCACCAAAGCACATTCCAGACCAAAATTATAGAACTTCTAAAACTTCAAGAATCCAATTTTTATTATTTGGCGCCAAAACACTCCCGGGTCATCCGAAATCCATTCCGTACATACGCCCAAGTCCTAAATAATCATACGAACCTATTGGAACCGTCAAATCTCAATTCCGAGGTTTTTTACACAAAATGTTGACTGAAGTCAAACTTGGCCTTTTAAGCCAACCTTAAGGAACCAAGTGTTCCGATTCCAACCCAAACTCTTCCAAATACCAAACCAACCATCCTCGAAAGTCATAAATCAATAAAAGCAAGTACGGGAAGTCTCATTTAGGGGCATGGGGTTCTAGAAAGAAAGACGATCGATCGAGTCGTTATAATTATTTAATGAATCTGACTATCATGATTACCTTTTGTTTGTTATAGAATCCACTTCATGTCTTACTTTGGGTCTTATACTAAAATTCTTATGAAACCATCTTTTTGCTTTGAATGAATTCCTTTGTGCTTAGTCTTGTGTTTACTCCACAATTTTTTGCAAACTGGCCACAACTGTAAGGATCCAATACTGCCTTAAGATCTAGCCTAAACATGTTTCCTTGCTATTTGTAATTCTGATCTTTAGCATTATCTAAAACTTTAGGATAAATATCCCATTTCCTCTCTTATGTGTGGTCAACTGATATGACAATGTATAGCTAATCTACCCTTTCACATGCCATAAGTTTCTGTAGAACCTTTGTGCTATGATCTCTTCTCATCATGTTAAGTATCATGATGTTGGCCAAGTTGTACCATTAGAATGTTGATATGTTATTTGTGACCTTATTCTCATTAGAACTTTCATGTTAGAACCTTCATATAAAGCTTGTGCTCTACTTGCCTCCTACCTATGATTGACATTTGAAGTTCTCTAGGTTGGTTCCAAATCTATTTTATTTTGACACTCTATGAGGAATGGCCTGCTAGTTCATGTTTCTAAACACTGTCGTTTCAAACATTTTTTTATGAATACAAACTTGCCTCATATATGTCTCATGTGCTTTCCATTTAATGTTGTTTTATTTGTGTGTCTTTGGTTTATAATTGTTAATAGCTATACGAGCTGAGTGTGTGAACTTAGAATTATTCTTAACCCAATTCAGTAAGTAGTAGTTGATTAAGTTGCTTATCCGCCTTTATTAAATATGTGAATTCTCTACCTTTGCTTGGTATGGGTCTATGCATGAGTTTGTAATTGGTACACTCCAATATTCGAGTCAAGTTTGGGCCTGAGTTTGCTGCTGGTACGAAGAATAAGCCTATGTGTGGGACTTGTAATTATTTAGATATTGTTATTTTGAAAAAAAAAATCATTCCTTCTTGGGCTTGTAATAAGTTGTAAATAAACAATTGGGGTGTTAGTGAAATTGGGGAAACTGGTATATTCTAATGTTCGCATGAAAGAATAGAAACATGCTTATAAGATCTAAATATTTCATTTTGCTCAATATGCTTCATTTCTATGTGTTTGTTAGAAATCATGTCCATAATATCTAAGTGTTTCATTTTGCTCAATATGCTATATTTCATGTGTTTGTTAAAGATCATGCCTATAGGACCTGAATATTTCACTTGTCCACATGTTCTACTCCTACACGTTATTAGATGCCTATTATATTGCAACATCATTGGTTATTTGCTCAATTTTTTCTATTGACATGTGTTAGATATCATGCCTATAGGATCAAGTTAAGTGATAGAGACATGCTCTTATTAATATTCGTATAGATATCATGCCTATAGGACCATAACTGATGAATTGGTTATTGTTGTTGTTATTTCTATCACGTTGCTCACCTAGAAAACATTCCTATAGAAATGAAGTGTTATAGAACCTGTTTCAATTTCCAACTCTTATAAATCCTTCCTATAGGATGTTGTTACTCGCCTATAAAGTATGCCTATAAAATCAAACACGGGTAATTTTGAGCTTTCAAACGATTTACTGCCTTATTGCGTAAACAATTTAGAGATTATGCCTATAGGATTTGTAATACCTATAACCTGCAAATTCGTTGTTCTAAAACAACAGCAGTGCTTGTGCGCTTGAAACCAAAATCGCATAGAATCCATGTCTATCGGACCTAGTGACTTCTAATTCGTCTTAATTCTGAATTTGTCTACTGCATATAATATGAACCCACTCACGTGCATTTGTTGCTTATATGTGGAGGCTAACTTGAGCCATTTATTGTCTTCATGTGTAGTCTTATATGTTTTGAATGTCGCTTAGTTTTATTATTTTTGAGAACCCCAAGTAAAGTCTAGAACCACCCAAATAGGAAGCCCAAAGCCTCCTGGACCATATGCATGGGATGAGTAGTTCACGCATAGAGCACGACTTAGAACTGGATTAGAATGCTTTAGGTAAACAACTTCACCATAATAATCGGGTAGCAGGAGATGATAGTCTGTTCCCCCTGAATAATATGAGCAACCCCTATCTAAAGTGTCATGTCCCAATTTTCCCTCTGTTGGGTATCATGATGGAACCTAGTCTTAGGGACTAGATAAGCCTAACATTTATTGAATAACAGTAAAAATAAAGAAAATTTAACAGTCTCGATATAGAAATCTTTACAAAATTTACATTTTTTCCAAAACCGGTAGTACAAGTCATAAGCTCTACAGAGTCGCTACAACTTCTAAATACAATTGCTTGGGAATGAGTGACAACAATTTGAATATAAAGTAAGAAGGTGACTTTGAAGCATGCGAACGCAGCAACAGGTTTACCTTGAGTCTCCTCATCAAGGATCCGCACAGCTACTAATGATAAATACCTGGACCTGCACAAAAATATGCAAAAATGTAGTATGAGCACACCACAACGGTGCCCAGTAAGTATCAAGACTAACCTCGGTGAAGTAGTGACGAGGAGTAGTAAGACACCCACTGTTCTAATAAACTGAACAAGCATAAGCATAGGAATGACAGAACATGACATCTATCTAATGACTACACGATATGGGTAACAACATAGAAACTACAATAAGGAAGGAAAAACAGCAAGTAATAGCGGAACACCATAATAAGACACAGAAGGGTGGACGGGAACACAACCCAAATCCGAAAAACACAACACCGCAAGGGCAAGTAGTAATTCAGCACTACAATAGTTTCCACGTCAGGCCTTAGCCAACAATCCCAATAAATTAGTCAAATCCTTCAAGTGTATCTTTCACCCGTAAATTTTTATACTGAAATATTTGAAAATAATCCTTTCCAATAGGAAATTCTTTTGAAATATATTCCCTTCAAATATAAACTTTTCAAATAAATATCCTTCAAACATAGTTCTTCCAAGATAATTACTTTTCAAATATAAACTTTCCAAATAAATGCCCTTCGAACATAGTTCTTTCACGATAAATGCTTTTCAAATAAATGTCTTTCAAACATAATTTCTTTAAGATAAATAATTTTCAAATACAACTTTTCAAGTACATATCCTTCGAGTATAGTTTCTTCAAGATAAATACTTTTCAAGTACATACCCTTCGAGTATAGGTCACCCTGTGACACCTAAGCATAGAAGATTAACGGCTCCGAACACAGATATAACAACAGTAAAATCTATCGGGATACCGTCACGTAGTCCCGAATTATCCATGCAGTACAAGGGGATCTTCCGGAATACGTTCGTAGTCCCAAAATAAATATGCAGTGTTGGGGGATCTCCCAGAATACGTCCGTAGTCCCAAAGTAAATATGCAGTACAAGGGGATCTCTCGGAATACGTTCGTAGTCCCAGAATAAATATGCAGTACAGGTGGATCTCCCGGAATACGTTCGTAGTCCCAAAATAAATATGCAGCATAAGGGGATCTCACGGAATACGTCTGTAGTCCCAAAATAAATATGCAATACATGGGGATATCCCGTAATACGTCTGTAATTCCAAAGTAAATATGCAGTGCAAACAACAAGAACAACAGTTATAGCACGACAAAAAACTCGTACATCACCACAACAAGTACAAAGCAACAATGACATTAATACAAAAGTACGGTGAGTAAAACAATTCAGGAACTTTAAATCAAAAAGAAAAGAGTAGAACTCATTCAAAAGGAATAACCGCAGTAAAGAATGCTAGGCGTAAAGAGAACAACTTAACAAGAGTAAAGCAAAGAATGTAGCAATGATTCCAAAATATTGAAGTCAACAATAAGAAGCCAACACGAGTCAAATAGTCTCAAATAAAGGCAAGTCATCTAAAGTAGAGGTTATCTAAACTCCTTTTGAGGTTGGACAATTACGAAAGATTTCAACAATTCAATGAAGGATAAGCAGCAGAAGATAATCGTAACTCCAATTAAGGCTAAACAATTATGGTATGAGATAATAGTAATTTCAATTAAATATAAGCAGTTTATGAATAATATAGCATGACAATAGAAGAGGTAAAATCTACATTTAAGTCAAATAAGCTTCAATTAGACAGTAAGAGGGAATCCTAAAGCAATTATCTTTAATTAAAGCATGTAGAAGTGAAACTAGCAAGTAGGAACCCAACATATAAAGAACAACTTCATACACGGTAAATATAAGGACCTAAGAACCCTAAAGGCCAACTTCCCACAAATAAGTCCGAGAACGCACTCGTCACCTCACGTACATGGACTACAATCAACATAGAAGGCTCAAATCCTAAGGGGTAGTTTCTCCCACACAAGGTTAGGCAAGATACTTACCTCAAAGATGACGACACGGTACTCTAAAATGAACTCCTCGGGTGAAAAGACCTCCAGACGGCTCAAATCTAACCAAAATAACTTCAATGCACAAATAAAATTCGTAAGAAACTATTCCGGATCATAAAGTCTAAATATTTAACAAAAACCAAAAGTCGACCAAAATCCGGTCCTTAGGCCTGCATCTCGGAACCCGACAAATTTTATAAAATCCGAACACCCATTCCAATATGAGTTCAACCATACAAGAATTACCAAATTCCGATAACATTTCTTCCATCAAATCATGATTTTTTCATTTTAGAAATTTTCTTCAACAACCAACCGTTTCCCCAACCAAAAACACAAATTTAATGATAGAAATGAAGTCAAAATCATGGAATACATTAAACACTAGTTGAAGAACACTTACCCAATCGATTAGCTTGAAACCCCTCAAATATCGCTCCCAAATCCGGAGTCCAAAACTCAAAATATGAAGAAAAATAGACAACCCTCGAGTTATATGAATCTGCCAGGACTTACGCACCTGCGACAAACTTAGTCGTATCTGCGCAAACGCAGGTGCGCATGGCCAACCGCACCTGCACTCCACTCCTCTTCTGAGCCCAAGAATTCGCTCCTGCAGCGCCGCACGTGCGCTCCAATTCTCCGTATCTGCAGAGACTGCCCATACCAGCTCCTCTCGCACCTGCACCTCCTCCATCGCACCTGCGACCGTCGCACCTGCGCCTAAGGTCCGCAGGTGCGATTACACCAGAGCGCAGCCCTCTCCAAAACCATGGAAATCATCTGCAACTCGTCCGAAACACACCCGAAGCCCTTGCGACCCCGTCCAAGCATACCAACAAGTTCTATGGCCTAATACGAACCCTCTAGATCTCTCAAATCATATCAAACCATGATGGAACTACGAATCTCACCATGAATCGAGCTTATGAACTTTCGAATCTTCCAACTTCTAAAACTCGTGCCTAAACCTATCAATTCAACCGGGAATCACGCCAAATTTTGCAGACAAGTCCCAAATGACATCACGGAGCTGGTCCAACTCTCAAAATCGCATTCCGACCCCGATATCACAAAAGTCAATTGTGGGTCAAACTTCTCCATTTTCCAAACTTCAAATTTTTCCAACTTTCGCCGAATTGCCTCAAATTACTCTACGGACCTCTAAATCCAAATCCGGACGTGCGCCTAAGTCCAAAATCACCATACGAAGCTGTTGACATCATCCAAAACTTATTCCAGAGCCGTTTACACAAAAAGTCCAATTCTGATCAAATTTCACCGCTTATGCTTCCAAAACTAGAACCCTTCTTCCAATTCGACTCCAAATCATCCGGTAATTGAATCAAACCATGCACACAAGTCGATATACATAATGTGAAGCTGCTCAAATCCTTATGCCACCGAACGGAGCTTAAATTCTCAAAATGACCGGCCGGGTCATTACATTCTCCCCCTCTTAAATAAACGTTCATCCTCGAACGTGCCAAGATTCGCCTCGAAGTCTTCAAATCACTGAATGCACACATCCACATACACCCGGGAGTGATCCCAGATCACCCTAATCTATATGAGCCTGACGACACCATTAATTGTAATTTAGTCTTTCTATCAACACCGATAAGCCTCATACCTCAAATTCTAACCCTCAATTCATTTTTAAAAGACCCGATTCTAAATCCATATCCGGTATCGCTCTCAACCAGCTGCATCAACTCATGCCTACATCCACAAGGTACAATCACTCAATATAACACACCACACATAGGCTTATAATAACATTTCTTATCACAATAGCTGTTCGAAATCAACCCAGCACTGGAAATTAGCCTCATATCTGAAAGAACTCTGTTTCAAACCTCCATAACACAGATAATGATGCAAGAAACACGAAGACCTCATAATTAGACACCTGAGTAACCAAACCACAACTAACCCCATCGGGCACACACCCGCAAGCTAAAACTCAAGAAGCATAAAGCCAAAATGACTGAATATGAAAATAGAAACACATAAGGGAACTACCAAACAAGCCCTACATGAACAACTCTCTATCACTACTAACCTACAAAAACAATATAACAAGGAAATAAGTGAAGCATATGAACAAATCACAAGGATCCCATCCTGGTATAACTTTCACCGCGGTACTCAACCCGGTTCAAACATATCGAATCACAAGAGATCACAAGGGTCTCGCCCTCAACTCTAAATCACATCTCGAATATATATCATACCAATTGAAATCTTCCACTAACTCAGCTTTGCCAACAAAAATCACAACACTTACTGAACTCTCACCCCGGTAGGATATCAAATCACAACTCGTAACTAAAATACTTAGGAAAAATCACATCAAGTCTACCATGATGAACAACAAGGACTCATCTCTAGTCTCACCACTCTCAATGATGAACAAAAACAAATGATAGACACGGGATAACACTCATAGAATCTCCCATCAGGGCAAACACATAAACAGAGTGCGAATCATGAAACTCACCAATAAGTGAAGCAACAAATAAGGGAACTCATCCCGACAAGTAGAACTGAAACAAAAATACGAATGGTGCTCCTCTGTAACAAGTCAAAACATAAATGTATGATAACATCTGGCACAATGTCCTCCAGCCTACTATATGAAACACATCAACGTGTCGGGCATCCCCCTTTTGGGCACCCTCTATTCGCCCGAATACCCCACTGTGACACACATGCCCGAAGCCTAGGATAATCGCTCACCATGTGGCTGATATCTCCACACTAAAAGCAAATCCTCTGTTGATGTGGCAGTGGAAACTGCACCGTACGAGTACTCTAAGACCCATGAACACCTGAAACACTGCGCGAAGCCGAAAGTACAAACTGAACTGGATGATCCACAAAACCTATACCATGTCGTATCCTACCTCGAAAATAAGGACCAGCATATATCTCCGGTTCACGAGGCCTACTCGTCTCCTTGAACTCTCTCTCCTGGTCTCATCTTTCCTCTCGCTCTCAGTCCCACATGCCCTCTAATCAGAGAACGATCCCTACCAACTGCTGAATCGAGGCATCTGACTCCAAACCTCGAGTCATGCTGAACTGAATATCATGCCTGAGCCCCTCAATGAATATACGGACTCGCCCTCTAACCATAGCGACCAAGGCAGGTGCATGTTTGGCCAAATCACTGAATCTGATGGCCTACACAAATACTGACATAGTGCCCTGACGCAAGTGTTCAAAATGCGTGCGCCATGCATCCCAAAGGGACTGAGGTACAAACTTTCTCAAAAGCATCTCTGAAAGTTAAAACCATGTTAGTGAAGCTGCATCGACCAGGCTACCCAACTCAAATACTGACATAGTGCACACATAGGACACGATTTAGAACTGAACTAGAATGCCTTAGGTAAATGATGCGAGGCTAGAATGCATAGTTTAATATGTAATATACCGTACATTTGAGGTGCATTAATAATAAAAATACACTTGTTATGTGATTAATATAGTTTATTTTATGTGTAGGTGAATTGGAGATGGAAACGGAGCTAAAGGGATGCAAATACGTCAAAAATACGCAAAAGGAGACACCCAGGCGATAGCCGGTCGTTTACCCCCTAAAGCCTGACCCTACCTGGCGTTAAGGGGGAGTTTACCCCATAAGGCCAGGCATCCCCTGGCGTTAGGGGGGAGTTAGGGCCCAAACGCCAGGCCTATCCTGGCTTTAGGGGTGCGTTAGAGCCCAAACGCCCGGGGTTCCCAGTTCGGCCAAATTCGAGTTTTGACGAGTTTAAGTGTTTCCCGGTTGAACTAAAAGTCTCCTACACGGTTAGGGTTCTCCCTAAACATATAAATAGACACCAAACAACACAACTTAAAGGATTCGGGAAGAGGACGGAGGCGATTCGGAAGGATTCAACAAGAAAACACCATAGAAGTGACAAACATTGATTTCTACATCTAGTATTCATTACTTTGTATTTCAATTATGCAATTTATTTTAGTTTTGATTCTAAATAACATGAGTAGTTAAATTCTTTAGTCTAGGGTTTTGGTAGAACCCGTTGGGGATGAATTCATTGTGATATTAATATATTTTGGGTGATTAATCACTTTTTGTTCAACTACGTTCTTATTATAGTTGATTGAAAGGGCCCTTGATTAACTATTCCTATTTATTATGTATCTACTTGAGAGAGAGTGCATATTTAGGTAGTTTCTTGAACAACACCACTCCCGGAGTATAGACGAAAGTCATAACCGAGGGTTTAGAGGTTAGATTAGAGATAACGATACCTCGGGTGCAATCTAAAGTGAACTGTATTGCGATCTAGCTAGCGTAACTTGAGAGAGTGCGTTTAGTAAATTATCATAATTACTTGAGAGAGATTTATGATAGTTAGAGCGTTCATGATTGACAGAGATAGCCAATTAAACTATAAGACATATCCAAGGAAGAATTCACCAACGGGGGAAACCATAACCTTAGACCCTTTATTATCATTGTTACATTAAATTGTTAGTTAATTGCTAGTTTATTATTATTGATTGTAGAATTAGTTAAACATCACCAAATTGATATTCAAAGTCTTGAGAAACTTGATTTAGCAACAGTTTAGTATTTTATAGACTCAATTGATACGTAAATTCCCTGTGGGATCGACTCTGGGCGTAATACCCCAGATTATATTTGCAACGCCCGCTTAGTCTTCTACAAGACAAAGTTGAGCGTGATCAGTAAACAACTTCAACATAGTAATCGGGTAGCGGAGATGATATTCTGCGCCAACTGAATAATATGAGCTACCCCTATCTAAAGAGAGTTGTGAAGTATTATTTATATTGCACAGGGTGATCCTTTAGGCTAAAAAACTTAGGACCCCCTTTTTTCTTCTCCTAGTCATTTAATAGAGACCATTATAGTTTTATCCTTGAAGTCTTGTACCAATTCTCGTTGTGTTATAATGAAACTCTTCAGCTTTTATATCTCTCTTTGTTATTTGATCACATAGCCTGATCCACATAGTTTTAAGTTCGATCGGGACCCACAGTTGTGGATCTCGAAAAAGTGCCTACCACCTTCTCTTTGAGGTAATTTGAGTCCTTACCCGATCTTTGGTAATGCAAACTAGTTAAAATAGAGTCATTTGCAAATAGGTGCCCTAACGCACCTTAAAAACTGTTAGGTGGTGACTCTTCTCTTTTAACCTCTTCCTTAAAAGAGTTGTCGCACGTCAAAGCCCAATTTCGCGAGAAAAAGGGGCACGGCAGCATAGCAACTCTGCTGGGATATACTTCGGCTCTTACCATAATGAACTTGGCTTATGTGGATTACTTTCTTTATGCATATCCATTCCCTATCCACCTTTATTTGTTTAATTTTGCTATGACATGTAAATCACTTCCCCTATTCACCTCTATTTATTTAAATCTATTCTGACATGCACCTCCATTCCCATATTCACCTCTACTTGCTATGACCTCTCTTTATCTTGTCAAAATTGTTATCTCATGCCTACTTCGTTACCTGTTTTGCATATATTCTATGTGTTAGATTCAAGGTTTGAACCATTAATTTTGATGATGACAAACCAACATAATTATTAATCAAAGAACACTTACTTATGGTAATCTTATTTTTGCACAGGTTTATTCAAGAAAGAAGATATTGGTAAAGATCCAAACAAATATGGGAAAGGGAATATCATGTGATGAATTTATGAAGAAATAATATTTGAAAGTAATATTTCAAATATTGAATGGTTCACTACAATATCATAAGAAGACTCCACGGAAGTGATATAGGCATTTCTTCCTTGAGCCAATTATCTATATTTTACCCACCTATTTGTGTTGTATCGTCGTTAGCCCCGTTGAGCCTAAAATCCTGTTTCTTTGGCAACCACATTACAAGCCATATTCCCTTTTGTTTGAATCGATCTTATATTTGAACCTTGTCACCTCTCGTAAGCACTGGAAATGTATGAAATATGAAAAGTTAAAGTGTGGGGTGGTATGTTGGTTTGTGAGGGAAATAATTGAAATAAGGAAAAAATTGCACGTTTGAAAAAAATAATAAGAGTCACTTGAAAAAGAAGAAAAAGAAGAAAAAAAGAAAAAGAATTAAATGAACAATTGTGTTGCGTTGAAAGAAAAATATATGTGGTGACTCTTAACGTAATTGTGCCTAAAGAAATGTGGGGTAAATAACATCGTTGTGAAGGTGGAATTTGGCTATATTGAGTTTGAGGTTGAACGGTAAAGTTATATATTAAAGTGCTTAGGGAGGTGTAGTCACTCTTATANTTTATTTCTGAGAGCGAGTGAATTCTTTCGATCTTGAGTTCCTAAGTGTTCTTAAATTTTATTGTGATGAACTAGATCTTTGATTTGGTGAGGGAACATGGTTCATGACAGAACGGTAATGTTGTTGACCTCTAAGTTAGAGTAGTTAGTGAATTGTGAATAAAGCATGGTATTTGTGAGTCGATTATTGAGGCGAGGATGTCACACCTTTGTGCTTGAAATGTTTTAAATATTCTCGGTATAATGTGTTAAGAGAGTTGTTTAATAAGTTGTGTACATGAGTGTAGTTTGATTGCTCGAGGACGAGCAAAGGTTTAAGTGTGGGGTCTTGATGCGAGGCTAGAATGCATAGTTTAATATGTAATATACCGTACATTTGAGGTGCATTAATGATAAAAATACACTTGCTATGTGCTTAATAGAGTTTATTTTATGTGTAGGTGAATTGGATATGGAAACGGAGCTAAAGGTATGCAAATACGTCGAAAATACGCAAAAGGAGACACCCGGGCGATAGCCGGGCGTTTGCCCCCTAAAGCCTGACCCTACCTGGCGTTAGGGGGGTGTTTACCCCATAAGGCCAGGCAGCCCCTGGCGTTAGGGGGGCGTTAGGGCCCAAATGCTAGGCCTGCCCTGGCTTTAGGGGTGCGTTAGAGCCCAAACGCCCGGGGTTCTCAGTTCGGCCAAATCCGAGTTTTGACGAGTTTAAGTGTTTCCCGATTGAAATAGAAGTCTCCT
>MDKI01166718.1:0-13128 GCA_005239505.1 Nicotiana paniculata | reverse complement strand
TCGTAAAAGCGAAGAACGGGAGAGAGAGAGAGAAAGAGAGTATTTGCAAAGTAGAGGAATGGAGTTTACTTTAAGAGAAAATATGCTTGTAATAAAAAGGGTAAAATGGTCTTTTCGAAAGGCTTTTAACAAAAAAACGGATACGGATGCAAACATAAAAATAAAGCGACTACAGATTAAAAAGGGGCGTCTAAATAGGACGCCCCGTGCAATTTTTACTATTTTGGATCAATGATAAAGAAAAGATTTATTTTATGCGGGCTTGAATTAATAAAATCTTGGATCAAAAGAAATAACTCCGAAGAGAAGCCTGCTACAAAACCACTAACAGAAAAGAAGAGATTCCTGAGTTTTTGTCAATAGAGGAAAAGAAGAGGTTTTTGATGATCAAGGTGTTCCTAACTGGTGTCAATTGGTGCTGACATCCTTACTGTAGCTAATAGAGGAAGAGATTTTTTTTCCACTGAGATCTCAAGCCAACTATTTAAATTGAATATTTTGGTAACATTGCACGGTCATAAATATTATTATTTTTTTAATTCTTCTTTATAATTTTGTATGTACGAGCGCATAAAGGAACTGAGATTCAATTGCAATTTGGCCTTGCATTATATAGATCACAAAAGGAAATTTTACCTCATATAACAAAGTATACATTTTACTATTTATTATGAATTAAAATTATTTTAAAATATTGCTTTTTATAGCTACCTTTTATTTTTTATAGCAAAATAGATATTTATAATATATATTATTGTTAATGCATTAAATACGCTACTCCCGATTTTCTCTCTCTTTCAGTATTCTCTCTCAAAATCTCATCAAAATACTTGTTCCTTCTCTCTCCACGATCTCTCTCTCTCACCAAGATTGTGCTAATTGTTGAAGCACAATTCTCTCTCACATTCAATGTTTTTGCTCCAAAAATTCTTACTCCCTCCGTTCCAATTTATGTGAATTTGTTTGACTGGACACGAAATTTAAGAAAAAATAAAGACTTTTAGAATTTGTGGTCCTAAACATGTCAGAAAGGAGTCCACAATATTTTTGTGATTATAAAAGCTTCTCATTAAGGGCACAATTGGAAGTTTGAGCTAAATTGTTTCCAAATTTAGAAAGGGACCATTCTTTTTTGAACGGACCAAAAAGGAAATATGTTCACATAAACTGGAACGGAGGGAATAAAATTTTTGGCTTTTTTTTTCTTCACTCTTTTTTATTTTTTTTTATTTTCACCATCGTTAGGTTTTCAGCAGAAAACTTCAAATTTCGTCTTCTCTGATTTAACAACTCTGAAGACGGTTACACGAGGTATACCCATTAAAACACTCAATTTTGATTGGTAACCTTTCGATTTTGCGAATCACTCAAATGGTTGTATTTGCAGGTTCATTAGCAACCATGGAAGCCAAAAGGCGAACAAAAATACGCAATGACCCTATGAAACAAGCTCAAGATGAGAAATCTTCGAAAAAATCAACAGTTCTTGATGTTCCTCAAGTTTCTGTACAAAACTTAGAAGTATTTATATATATTTGAGTCTGCATACACTGATTTAGTTTGTACAGTAATTTTTATTTTTGGTATTTAGATGTATTTATATGTACTTAAGTTCATAAAATAATAATTTTAAATACACAAAAAGTTCTATCATTATTGCCATAACTCAAAGTTATTGTTTTGTCATAATTAGTGTATTTTGATGTATTCATGAGTTATGTATTCATGTATTCAATGTTGAGTTATATTAGGAGTGTATCACGTTAATGATCCTATTTCCGTTATTAGACAGCTGGACATATTTTTTTAAGGTGATTGTTGTTATTGTACTCATGAATACATGACACGAATAGATGTGAATACAATCACGTACAAATGGACCTCCCTGTTTTGGGCGATTTTTGCTACTATTCATGAATACAACAGTATGAATACACTACCGTAACAACTAAATAGCAATTATAGAAAATAATTATATATATGGTAGATATATAAAAAATTAACAACCACTAAACAATAGTGATTTCCAAAAATTTCATGAATACATTGTTGGGCCTGTTCTTTGCACAGGCATCTCTAACTAGTATCTTAATAAGGGAAGATAGGAATCATTTGGATTTGAGGCGAAACTAGCGGCGGACCTAGAAAGAAAGAAACCGTATCCAAATTTACTAAGGAATCTTTGAGCTGATTCCTACTTGAACAAGATTTCGTCTTTTTTTTTTTCCTTCCACGAAAGAGTTCTTGACCAATGAGAAATCAAAGTACATAACCCCTTTTCATTGTAAAAAGGGACGCATAGAGCAACGACTGCACTCATAAAGATTAAAGATAATTTAATTAGGTCAAATTTTATGTGGCACACATCATATTAGAGATTCAAACAATTGACCTTATAAATCACCATTATATTTTAAAAGAGATCTTTATATAAATAATCGATCATAATCATTTTTTACTTCTTTTAGTTATATACATAATTTATATATTGATTATACATAATTATACATATATACAGTGATGGAGTCAGAAGTTTTGTTAAGGGGTGTCAAAATATATAAAAGTAAACATACCAGAAAATTAAGGGGAGTCAATACATAGCATACATACATATAAATTTAATTTTTTGCCTACGTACACAGTGTATTTTTTTCGTGAAGGGGTGTCATTTGACATTCCTTCCTATAAGGTGGCTCTGCCGCTGCACATATAATGCATAAATTATGCATATATTATATTTCACCAATTATTTTTAGTTTAAGCGATGTAGTGGGCTGCTATTTAGGTTAATTCTATTCTTCTGATACTCGTTTGATAGTTTCCAAATGTAACTACTTTTTCTTCAAAAGTCAGTGATAGATATTTGAAATTTAACAGAAGCAATTTGACCCTCATATAAAATGGAGCAAGTATTACAAAATGAAACGAAAGATAGAAAAGTTGAAACGCCGAAAGTTTTAGGAGTAAATTTTATGGGTGGTCATTTAATTTTATCCTAATTATTTAAATTTTTTTTTTTTTTTTGTTACATAAAAATTATTTTACTTTCTTCCACTTATCATAAAAATAATTTTGACCGATTTTTATAAAAAATTCACCTGAAATATGAGAGAAAATGACAAGGTGATCCTTATATTTGGGTAAGGCTGGCAGGTGGGCCAGGCCTGACCCGGGATCGGACTGGGTCCGCGGCTCACGTGGGCTTGTAGGCTAAACGGGTCGGCCCGTGGCGGGTCCGGTCTTGGCGGGCCTCAGAGCCCATATGGGGTGGGCCTTAGGTTTGGAACCGTGAGCCCGGGATCGTTTAGCTCGGGACTGGTAGGCGGGCCTGGGCCGGTTCAACCGGGCTAAACGGGCCCAACGACTCTTTTTTCTAAATGTTTTTTTTTAATTTAAAAAATGGCCAACAGTCAGAATTTTTAAATCTAGCCGTTAGCCCTTTAATTTAGCCGTTTGGCGTTTTTAAAAATAGCTATTTGGCACCCAAACTTTTTGTAATTACACTTTTTTCCTATTCTCAACTATAAATACTCCCTCATTCTTTCATTTTTACTCACAAAATCATCAATCTCTCTCTAATTTTCTTCTATAATTGCTTATTTTATTATTGCAATTTGTGAAAAATTGTGAAATTGGTGAATTGAAGTATTCAAGTCTTTTACATTATACAATTTTCAAGAAGTTGTTCGTCAATTCAGTAAATTCGTTCCAACTCTTAAGTTTTAATATTATAGTTTTGTTTGTTTAATTTGTTTTCCTTATAATTAATATGGACTTTTCTTTGAAAAAATGTTTGGTGGTAATGGAAAATCTAAAATTGGTGAATCTAGTACGCAAGCTACTACTACTCCCCCGGCCCCGGCCCCGGCCCCGGCCCCGGCCCCGGCTCCCTGACCTAGACCTGTTACCCGTCCTCCTCCACCTGTTATTCTTGATAGTGATAACCCTTATTTTCAATTTACCGATAGTCAATTTATACATGATCTTACACCAGGTTCACAATTAAATGATGAATATATGAATGTTCTTTATGGTAATCCAGAGGAAAATGTTGATTTAGATGAAACACAACCGGATTTAGATGATACACCTACTAGTCTTGTTGCTAACCAAACTGATAATAATCCAAATGATGCCCAGGCTGACCCTCCTATAATACCCCTGCTTTTAATAGAAAACCTTCTAAACGGTCTGACATCTCTTGTTGGCACTTTTTTACTCAACTAAGAGATCAAAATAAGGCTAAGTGTAAAACTTGTGGGATCTTGATGTCTCATAAATTTACTAGAGACCGTGGCGGTACAGGTAGTTTGACCAGACACATAATGAAACACCCTAATGATAAAGCTAGATTTCTTCAAATGAAAGCTGCGCAAGAGGGGACAAGTGTAGGTACTCAGATTAACCCTAGTACCGGTTCAAATCTAGTTCAACCGGGAATTAACACTGTTACCGGTGACATTTTGTATTACGATCCAAATAAAGATCGTGAAGAATTGGCAAAAATGGTTACTGTTATGTGCTTACCATTGTTTTCCCTCTAACCCTCACTTTGTCCATTATATTAGAAGAATTTATAATCCTACTTATAAAGGATGGCCTCGCACAACCGTAAAGGTTGATATTTATAAATATAAACACGAATATGAACATTATTTGCGCTATTTATTTACTCATATTAGTAATTACGTTTCTATTACTACTGATATTGATAGGAGTGGTAATGACTGTGATTATCTTACTGTTACCACTCATTGGATTGAAGAGGAATGGATAATGCAAAAACGCATTATTGCTTATAGAATAATTACTTCAAGTCACACAGATAAGTTTATTGCTAAGACAGTTGTAGATATTTGTAAATATTTTTGCATTAGAGATAAAATAATGTCAGTTTCAATGGATAATGCTTCTAGTAACACTAATGCTATAGGCTTTCTTACAACTACACTAAGTCCTGCATTTAGTAATATTTTTCATGTTAGATGTATTTTTCATATTTATCATTTAATCGTCGGTGATGGTCTGAAAACTTTAAATGCTGAAATTGCAAAGATTAAATTCGCTCTTCATTGGCTTTTTTATTCAAACCGTAGAGGTAGAGTTAGAGAATATTATAAAAAATGTGATGAGTTTGACCTTAGAGAAAGAAAGGTTCCTAAACCTTGTCCGACTAGATGAAATTACTTGTATGAAAGTTTAGTTGTTGCATATGAATATAGAAATCTAATAAGCGCAACGTATAATGCTCGTGTTGGTGGTGATGATGATGATGAGCACCTAACAAAATCAAGATTGGGCTAATGTTAAAATTCTTTTAGATTTTTTAGAACATTTTCATGTTGCTACAAATGAATTATCTGGGCAATATTATGCTACTATTTCTAACTGTTTAGTTTATATTCCATCACTTGCAGAATTATTTCCTCAATTTTCAGAGGGTGGGGTAGTTACCAACGTGCTATTGATGATATGAAAGATAAGTTTAAAAAATATTTTTTCCCTATTCCCCCTCTTTATGGTGTTGCAGCCATGTTAAATCATACCATGAAATTAGAAGGTCCTCACTATTGGTATACTCAAATTTATAATGCTTTACCACTTTCACCTGAGGAATATGCTACACTTAAAGACGAAAAAGCCTCAATTAAAATAAATGCTCAAACAATTTATAATGCTTACCAAGTTGCATTAGATCATGCTAGACCAAATGTTTCCACTCCTACCTTGTCTAGCTCGCAGTCATCTAAAAGATCTTCGGACTAAAAGCACTTAATTCTTGGACGGGGTTCAGGGGTTCTCAAGGTGATAATATTGATGATAGTTCACAACTAAATGAGTTTCAAGTTTATTTGTCGCAGGAATTTGAAACAGAGAATTCCGACGACACCTTCAATGTTTTGGAATGGTGGAAGGACAAAGAAAAATACTATCCGATTCTTTCAAGGATAACTCGAGATATTTTAAGTTTTCAAGCTTCAACAGTGACATCGGAGAGCGCTTTCAGTCAAGCAAGACTTCAAATTGGTGATCATAGAGCGTCTATGAGGGAGAGCTTGGAAAAATTAGTACTCTTCAAATATTGGATCCGTTCGGAAATAAGAAATTTTGGACTACTTGAATCACAACTGGAGATAGACGAAGCTTATGAAGAAATGCTAGCGAAACTTGCGGAGGATTCTGCTTCGCCCGAAAGCAGTAATGAACAAGCTTCTTTTCCGCCACCACCAACGGAAATTCCTCCGAACCTTGAAGGATTTATGAAATTTGTTAGAGATAATATGTAGATTAATATGTAACTTGTATTTTGGCACATCTTGATTAGTTTTATTTTCTTTTAATGGTGGTATTAGTACCTTGTTGTGCTCATTCCATTGGGGGGATGAAGACTAAGAAAGATATTGCCATCTTTTTAAATGTCGTATTAATAAAAATTATAAGACATTTCCTTAAATAAAAAAATAGCTCGGTTCGTTTAGGCCCGTGGTGTCGGCCCACTTAACCCGGACCCATGTGGGCTTAGGCCCACAGTGGGCCGATTCCATCCATTAGGCCCGTTTGGCCCGGGACCGTTTGGCCCGGGCCCGCTTGACCCAAGTCCGCCAGAACCCGAACACGTTTAGCCCGGGCCCGGCCCATATTACAGCCTTATATTTGGGGGTAAGTTTAAAAAGGCCTTTTAATATATTCCTTAACGTTTTTGATCCAATAAGACTGCCAAAAGTGAGTACTATAGATTTCGTGGAGTATAACAAATTCTGCCTACTAACTATATTAGTATTAGTACCTATGCGATGCGCGGACATAAATCATGTCTAACTCTGATTTGGGTTATTTGAATTATGCGCAAATAATTTTAAAATTAAATCTTTTATATAAAAATTATAAATAACTATTGGAAGCAGGACATTGAAACTATTTTTCAAATCTCATAATGAATAACATATTTTATTTTTCTATACTGTAATAACCCAATATCTTCATTTTGTCACTTGTATTTTATCTTTCTACATTTTTAGACAGATTTATTTTTTGATCTTTGCTTATAGTTATTGTATTATTTATTACTTAATATTTTATACTGTAATCTGATCTTTTATTAGCTTATAAATTGAATTACCGTCCTACTTATTACCCTATTAATAATCATCAATAAATACAATTTATTTTATTCTTAAATATTAATGTATTTTTACACTGGTATCCTCTTACTCGAAAATCTTTCATCATTTAACTCTATCAATAATATTTTTGAGTATTATTTAATAATTTAATTTATATATTTTAATTAAATTTAAAATATAAATATTATCACACTATCTCTATTTCTCTGTTTGTACATTCTCTTCCCTACTAGAAAATTTTAATAACCTTTTACACAAATTTGTTTATACTAAAACTTTTATTTTAAAATATAACTTTGAATTAGTCTAAAAATTAATACATATTTTCCTTTATAATATTTCAATTCTATTGAATCTTTTCATAATTATTTTTTTATTACGTGCAATTAAATTTTCTTTCTCTTTTAGTTTCAAGATACAAATTTAGCTTTTATTTTTCATTAGTAAAATTACCAACATGAGATATTAATTTCGTATATTTAAAAATTTAATTTGGTATCAAATTTTAACTTTTTTATCTAGCAAGACTTTAATTTGGTGGTCATATTCATATTTCAAGCGTTCTCATGGTAACTTTAAGAATTTTTTAATCTCAAATTCGATTAGTCTTTTTCTTTTATTTTTAATATAGATTTTTTATTTAATTATTTTTCTTACTTTTTTTATAATGTTATATAATATGTAATATTATCACGATTTAATGTAATTTTTTTATTAACATTATACTTTATTCAATCCTTTTATCCACTACTATTTTTAGATGTAACATAGACAAATATGTAATTTTTTGATATTAAATAAAATATATATTTTATTTTTAAATTATTGCTTGAAATTTTCAAACTATTTTAATTTATTAATTTTTTAAGTATGTATACTTACGTTATTTTATTTTTTAAAGTAATACTTAGTATAAATATTCTCATATTATCTTTATTTATTTATATTATTTAATTTTTTTTTAATCTTTTTTATCTATTAGACTTTAGTTATATGGCCTTATCCACATGCATGCTATTTCTTATTATACTTACACAAAACTTTCTTATCTCAAATTTAAATAAGATTTATGCTTCTTATTTTGTATGATGAAATTTTGATTTTTTTTCTCTTTTTGTTCCTCATTTTTGCTATTATATTATTCAATATTTAATATTATTACATTATCATGTAGCTTTTCATTAGCTTGTCTGAATTTAATATTTATTTTTTTATCATACTCATTCTAATACACCACAAATTAATATGACTTTATTATTCCGATTTGCAAATATTAATATGACTTTATTATTCTTGTTATTAAATATTTTTACTGATTATTTAATTATTTCTTACCATATAAATAATTTATATATTTGATGTAAGATCTTATTTGGTTGCTTGAAATATTTTTATTTTTAAAGTCAATAATCTTTAATTCTAAAGTAAATTTTAGTTTTATTTTATATTGTAACTTGCGCCAATGTATAAATAGTCATAGGTTATTTCAATTTATGTCTTTCTATATATTTTTATTTTTTTCTAGTATAGCAATTTAATTAATTTTTTACCTCCATATTTCTAGCTAATATAGAAGAAAATTTATTAGTGGATCAATATATGGATATAAGTATACATATAAATAAAAATATTGACATATACATTAGATTTGTTCAAGATCTATTTAGATTATGTATAAGATTCATTCAACCACTTCTATTAATTGTGTTTCCATTTATAATTCAATTTTTTAATGTTGTCTTAAAATTGCCAAGTGGCTTCTTTTTAGCTTGTCACTTGGCTTAACCACATGCTTCACTACTCTCCTTTTAGTTTTCTTAGATAAATAAAAACTTAAAAAATAAACTAGAATTACCAACATAGTAAATGGCGAACCAAAAGTTTGAAGCAAATAGGTGCTCGACCACCTTAAACATGGAGTTACTACTAAAAACAGATTATAAGAGTGAAATAAATTAAAAAGTAAACAAAAAACAACAATGACAAATTTTAGCTTTTTATCCTCCTTTTGCAATATAAGCAGATCGTATCCTTTCAAGATTAAATTAATTAGTTAGTATTTGGTCCTTTTAAGTGATAAAAAAAAACTAATCAAATTGTCCGGAACCAATGAATGAGCGCAAATACACCAATCGTCACAATGGACTTTAATGTAACTAATCTAAATTCGCCTTAAAAAATAAGTCAACACATTAATGATATTTCAGTTCTTCGGGTCACATAATTGATTATAAAAATAAAATTAAGTTATCATATACCTAATGCAAGTTAGAGTATATATGATAGGATGGACATGTCAAATCCAGAAGTCGTATGATCAAAAGTTATACGTGACACTAGAAATATATCTTAACAAATCCTTCAATTCTACTAGATTCTTTTACTGTTGACAAGATCCAACGATGATCAACTGATCACGTATCGTATTCTATGCTTATCTTACGTGACCTGCTTTTGTTTTTAAATTAAATAAATGAGTATACTTCTTTCCCTTACACTTGGAATTAAACTAATATTAGCAGTCCTATTGTCTAATTAAATTTTGTAATCAAGATCAAATGGGATTAGCAGTAAGTTCTGATTCTCATCTTTCAATTCTGTAATTCTCCTCTCACCTCCTCTGTATCTTCAATAGTCTTCGTATTGTTCTGTTGCTTGTAACTCTATTTGGTTGAGTTAATATAATCAGTACTTGGAGTATTTGTTGATTACTTCATTGGTGCTTTCATCTAGACATCTATCATGGAAGACCAAAAAGTACTCAAGGCCTTCATCGATGGAGCGCCACGAGTTTCAATTCAAGACGTGAAGGATTCATTTTCTAAGGAAATGATAGAGATGCGTGAGCTTCTAATGGAGGTCGTGGCGCCCAAAGATCCGACGGAAATTAACCAACGTGATCCAGCAACGACGACTGTTCGACAAGACCAAGGACTAGTAAACACCACACTCCGGCATAGATCAAAATCAGTTCTATGGTGTTAATTGATGGTCAATGTAAAATCAATAAAGCATTAAACTTTCTGAAATAAAATCAGAAGCAGAAAGTTAGTAGAAAAGTTTAACGAAATAAATTTTGAAAAACAATATCGGAATAAATCGAGCCCATTGAATACACAGTGTGTCCTTAAGGAAATTATTTTTCTCAAGTACCCGGGGTGTTGGAATATTATCCTCTCAGGATAGAACGATTTAACAAGAAGATAGTCAGAAAATTTAGTAAGTAAAAATTATGGGATTCAAGGCATATGTATAGACCATTTTGCACTGATTCTGAAAAAGACCGGACTGGACCGGGTCCGGTCATGAGTTATTCCGGATTGAATTTTAGTTAATTAATTAATTAATTAATTAATTTGAAAGGAATTTTGTCCAAAAAGATTAATCAATCAATCTTTGACCAAATCCGAACCGAAGCCGAAGTCGAGCGAGCGAGCGACGATGACGACGACGCGAGGCTTGCCTTCTTCTCAACTCTTTAAGAGCTAGAAGAAGAGCAATTGAATATATACCGATCAAAAGTCTTTTCTTCCTCCAAAATGGGACAATGTCCCTTTGCCAAGGGGGGAAACTCAAATATTTCATTTTCCCTCCATTTCCCATTCACCGTCTTTACGCTAGACCTAGCTTAAAATTAAGCTCTACCAAGCTTAAAACCCAACAATCCCCCACATGAATTGGGAGCGACTATAAAATAAAGGAATGCACGGGCGTGTATGTGTTTTACATGCAAGAATTAATTGCATATGGATAAGTAGGTTTCCCTTTGAACTTTTCGTAGTGAACTTATATCGGATATACTCGGTCAATCAGTAGATTTGATATCTTTGAACCGTTGAGCTTTGTTATATACCTAGACAACATAAGTCACACAATCAATCCTTTGTGTTCGTTTCAGCCATAAACACCGCCTGGTTTCATGAGTGCTTAGAGAATGGGCCTTTACTTTCATTCCCTTTGAAGCGGCTTACACTTCCCACTCACATAGGTGATTCCTAAACGTGTAATCCTAAAGACACACTATCTGGTCATATCCTGCCAGACTTAGCAAATCATTAAAAATCTTTAAGTTTTATTGACTCATCAAAAAGACTTAATGCTTTACCTCGAATTTTGAACATTGTTTTTATCACGAGAATGAGTTGAGTTATTTGACAATGTTGAACCGTCATTCACAACTTTGTTTGATCTCTTTGAACTTAACTCTTGAGATCTTCAGTCTGCTAGGTAGAGTTACCGCCATGATGACTTGTCGTAGACCTTAACCCCATTCCTTTTGCTGATCTTTCAACTATCTCTCTAGATAGACCTTTTGTAAGTGGATCCGACACGTTATCTTTTGACTTTACGTAATCAATTGTGATAACATCACTAGAGAGTAGTTGTCTAACGGTATTGTGTCTCCGTCGTATATGACGAGATTTTCCGTTATACATAACACTCCTTGCCCTACCTATTGCCGCTTGACTATCACAATGTATACAAATAGGTGCCAAAGATTGGGCCAAAACGGAATATCTTCCAAGAAATTCTGGAGCCATTCAGCTTCTTCACCGGCCTTATTTAAGGCTATGAATTCAGATTCCATAGTAGAACGAGCGATGCACGTTTGTTTGGATGATTTCCAAGACACCGCTCCACCCCCAATTGTGAAAACATATCCATTCGTGGATTTAACTTTAGATGAACCGGTAATCCAATTTTCATCACTATATCCCTCGATCACGGAGGGATATTTATTATAATGCAAAGCATAGTTTTGGGTATTTTCCAGATACCCCAAAACTCGTTTCATTGCCATCCAATGTATTTGATTGAGATTACTTGTAAATCGACTCAGTTTGCTAATAGCACATGCTATATTTGGTTGCGTACAATTCATTATATACATCAAACTTCCCAATACTCTTACATAGTCCAGTTGTGAGTCACTTTCACCTTCATTCTTTTGAAGTGCATAACTCACGTCAATTGGAGTCTTGGCAATTTTGAAATCCAAATACTTGAACTTGTCAAGTAACTTTTTAATGTAATGAGACTGTGATATTGCTAGACCTTGTGGAGTTTTGTGAATTCTGATTCCTAAGATCACATCAGCAACTCCTAAGTTTTTCATATCGAATTTTCTAGCCAACACGCGCTTTGTAGAATTTACATTTGTCATACTTTTACTCATTATCAACATGTCATCAACATATAAACAAACAATGACTTCATGACCTGAGTGTTTTTAATGTAAAGGCATTTGTCGCACTCGTTGATTTTAAGCCCACTTGCCAACATTGTTTGGTCAAATTTGGCATGCCATTGTTTGGGTGCTTGTTTAAGTCCATAAAGCGACTTAACAAGTTTGCGCACTTTCTTTTCTTTAACAGGAACCAAAAAACTCTTAGGTTGTTCCATGTAAATCTCTTCCTCCAATTCTCCATTTAAGAAAGCTGTTTTAACATCCATTTGACTGATTTCAAGACCATACACGGCGGCTAGTGCCACTAACACCCTAATAGATGTTATCATCGTTACTGGTGAGTAAGTGTCAAAGTAATCAAGGCCTTCCTTTTGTCTATAACCTTTGACAACAAGTCTTGCCTTATATTTGTCAATAGTGCCATCAGCTTTCATTTTCCGTTTAAAGATCCATTTCGAACCTAAAGGCTTATTTCCCGGAGGAAGATCAACCAATTCCCATGTATGGTTATCTAAAATTGATTGAATCTCACTACTGACTGCCTCTTTCCAAAATGCTGAATCAAGACGACATAGCTGCTTTAAAAGTTTGAGGTTCATTTTCAAGCAAGAATGTCACAAAATCTGGTCCAAAGAAAGTAGATGTTCTTTGGAGTTTGCTACGCCTTGGATCTTCTACACTTGGAGTATTTTCCTTTGGTTCTTCCTGAGGTCGTTTAGGACTTTCACTTAACGAATCGCATTCAGTTTTATACGAATAGATGCTTTCAAAGAATTCAGCATTATCTGATTCCATTATCGTATTAACATGAATCTC
>MDKI01201404.1:0-13016 GCA_005239505.1 Nicotiana paniculata | reverse complement strand
AATATGTAAATAATCAAATAACTAGGCCAAATATTAATAGTTAAGCAACCGTGCTAGAACCACGGATCTCGGGAATGCCTAACACCTTCTCCCGGGTTAACATAATTCCTTACTCAGATTTCTGGTGTGCAGACAACTTAAAACAGAGTGTAAATTTCCTCGGTTTGGGATTTTAAAATAAGACGGTGCCCCGGAGCATCGTAAAAAAATCCGGGTGGCGACTCTAAAAAACTAAAATAAATCCTAAATCTGAATAATGTCACTTAAAGTGAAAAAACTCCCTTACTACCCTTCATTAATGCGGGGTAGGACGAAGGAGGTGTGACAAGTATAAGAACATATTTACATATTTCATAAAGACATGGACTTTTATCTAAATGATATTTTCACTAATTATTTTAAACTATTTTCCGTCATTATAGTTTAAATCTTTATTTCTGTTAGTGGAGTAAAGGAACCCTTTAACAATATGTATGAGCCCCTTGGAAGTCAAGTCGTTTCTCACATATATTTTAAAAGTAGGTACTCTTACCAATTGTATCTCCATACATTTTCCTTAAATAGCTCTATTAGTCAGGTCGATCATATTGGCATAGTTGAGTTCAACCATCATGATAACAAAGAACTTATTAAATTTTATACTCCCCGTGTAGTCAGGCGTCAAGTGTAAAATTGAATAATTCTTTCAATCCATACATCTAATGAAATAAATAATTTTAACATATTCTCGAACTATAAGTCTCCTGGTAGTCAGGCCGCTCCTTATAAACAAGAATTAAGTAAAATTATTTACCTTGATGGATAGCTCTATAATAAAATATCGTATATTTTATTATTTAAGAACTCAAATTTTAGTAAGAGGGAATTGTTACTAAAACAATATTTAATAACAACAAGATCAAATCTTTTATAGCATGTGAATTTAGTTCAAGTTGTCTACATGCTTAGTCCTAAATTAATTTACATCACATGTAATAAATAACTCAAACCTATGTAAACAAGCACGTGACATAAAAATGAAATTCAACATCTTCTAACATGTTTATCTTATATATCACATAAAAATAATTCATGTCAGAAAATTATTATTAATTAACATCTCATGAAATAATAACAATTAAAAATAACAATAGAATTCAATAACCTATTTATAGATACCCGTCATATCTAATACAAAATTTTAAATTTAAGTTACGAACTATCTCAATAGTTTAACTTATATGAATACATATTTTATTCATAATAAAATAATATTTGTCTAATATATGCATTCAAACAATTTGAACATTGCACAATATACAAGTATTATGGTTTGAACTCTTCAAATATAATCTTAAAATATTTCGTATACAAATTTTAGACACGAGAAACCATGGCTCTGATATCACTGAAGGATTGCGTATAGATGTTCGTAACACGCAACGGAAGACAATAACAATCCTAGGCAGAACTTTTCGTGCTTAAAATTTATTTACACGTCAAAAATCAGATCTAGAACGTACCTGGTGAAGAGAGTCTCGTTTCAAAATTTTATCGATAGTGCGAAGAACCTATGTGTATCCACACCGAGACCGATCCTTGCTATCAACTCTTTGATCAATGAAACCCGCGAACAAATTGAACAAAATACTATGCTGAGAATTTTTCTCCAATACTTTCAGCGTAGTAACAGCAAGACAAGAAGACAACTTCTTCTTCAGCAACGTATCTCTTATTTTGTGACCTCCTCTTTCGTTCACTCTCTACCTCCTACGTGAAGCCTTCATGTGTATATATATATATATATATATATATATATATATATATATATATATATATATATATATATATATATATATATATATACCGACATATACCTTAGTTACTAACGTGTTCCAAATAGGATAGAAACAAGTTAATTAAGGCAATGACTTCACGTGCCATTCCAATGCCATATGGAGTATAATACTTCCATATAAAGAGAATTATGAATCCCATTCTAAATTGAATTGAGGTGGCAGACGTGTCCTTATGGACTTTCCAGTTGATCCAATTCAAAATTTGATTCAACTTATAATTCTTTCATTAATATTTTATATAACATCTTTTATATAAAATAATTATAAATTATATATCACATATATATTTTAACCAGGATATGTAATTTAATTTTCTATTCCAAATAGAAACCTTCAATTTATTCACAATATTAATTATGTCCTCTGTGCTAGCAATTAATATAACAATATTTCATTTGTACCAATAACTTTATTTATTTGACTAATAAAATTATTTAATTCAATTGTCAAATAATAAGTTAATTAATCCTTTAGCAAAGATCAGAACACTGATTAGTGTGCGACCCCATAGGTTCAATACGAAACTGGTAGTAAATTGATCACATCAATATACCAATCAAGGGTGGCGTCTAGCAACACTTCTTAACGACCGGATAGAATGAAGTATACAATTTACTCAATAACCAGTAGAAGAATAATATAGTAATTCCTTCTGTTCTTATAGCTCTGGATTACCCTAGGATATGGTACAACTGTTAAATCCTAATAGGCGACCAACTATGTGTTCATGTCAAATATAATCGACCATTGAATGACCTGAGAAACTCTTTTCTTCTTTCATTCAATTGCCCTGGACAAGGTCTTAATTTGGTCGTTTATAATTCATGACAACATGAAGCTTAAACTCATTACAAAGAGTGGACAGATTCCATCATGATCAATTACTAATTCTACAAGTATTTAATCATACCCAATATCCTTCCAACTATCATCCTAGGGCCATAGGTGTCTAGTATCAAAGCACAATAAATAACTTGTCAATTACTATGATGATCTCAGGTCAAAGGAAATTCTTACATCACATTCTTCAAGAGAATATCCTATTGAGAGTTTATGATAGTTTCTACCATTAGGAACTATCCAATGAGTCAGTTCAATGATCATATCTCTATATGCATCATCTATCTATGTGAATTAGTTAATGAGATGAACTAATCTTTGTCCCATAATGACGATCACATGAATATTGATCTAACCGGATTACTAATGTCTAAATTACTAATTCTATGATCAAGAACAAATTTAGATTTAACTATAAGAAACATGACTCTCATTATCATGATCTCCATCACATTGTCAAGTCTCAAAATTTAATCAAGGACCTTATTAAGGTAGTCAAACAATTAATAATAACTATGATAAAAGAATATCAAATGCCATATATTTTATATGAAATAACGTTCACAAAAATATGTTCAAATCATCAAAAGTGATATTGGATCTAGGGCATATCTACTATATCCCTAACAATCTCCCATTTGCACTATAGCCAATCGCTCTTGTACTTCATCCCCAATTTCCACTTGTGCATGTCAAACTCCGTTGCGCCAAGGGCTTTAGTGAATGGGTTTGCAGCATTTTCCTTTCCATCAACCTTTTGAATCTCGACGTCTCCACGTTCAATGATCTCTCTTATCAAGGGATACCTTCGCAGAACGTGTTTGGACTTTTGGTGTGATCTTGGTTCTTTTGCTTGAGCAATGGCTTCAGTATTGTCACACAACAGTGGAACCGCACCTTCTATTGAAGGAACCACATCAAGTTCAGTAAAGAACTTTTTCATCTATACAACTTCCTTAGCAGCTTCACTAGCTGCTATATATTCTACTGCAGTCACCGAATCAGCTTGTAGCTTGTTTGGAACTTTTCCAACTCACCGCACCACCATTTAAGGTGAATACAAAACCAGAAATAGATTTTCTATCATCTCTATCTGAAGAGAAACATGCATCAGTATAACCTTCAAGTTTCAACTCAGAATCTCCATATATGAGGAATTGGTCTTTAGTCCTTCTTAAGTACTTAATAATGGTTTTAACTACCTTCCAATGTTCCTCACCCGAATTTGCCTGATATCCGCTAGTCACTCCAAGTGCATAAGCCACATCAGGATGTGTACATGTCATGGTATACATGATAGCTCCCACTGCACTAGCGTATGGGATCCTACTCATGCGTTCTCTCTCTTGAGGTATTTTAGGACAATCCTCCCTACTGAGAGTAATTCCAGTAACTATTGGTAGATAGCCTTTTTTTGAATTATCCATGTTATACCTCTTCAAGATGGTATCAATGTACAAAGACTGGGAAAGTCCAAGCAGCTTCCTAGATGTATCTATATAGATCTTTATTCCTAATATATAAGCTGCTTCTCCCAAGTCTTTCATGGAGAACTGTTCAGATAGCCAAATCATTGTACTTTGCAATGCCCGTATGTCATTCCCTATGAGCAATATATCATCAACATACAACACTAAGAATATTATTGTGCTCCCACTAACCTTTTTGTACACACAAGGTTCTTCTTCGCATCTAACAGAATTGAACTTTTCAATTTTCATGTTAAAGCGAATATTCCAACTTCGAGAATCTTGCTTTAGTCCATAAATGGATCTTTGTTGCTTGCAGATTTTATTATGATGAGATGAAAGATGTGAAACCTTCAGGTTTTGTCATGTACACATCCTCTTCTATCTCATCAGTAAGGAAAGCTATTTTCACATTCATTTGCCATATTTCATAATCATAGTATGCTGCTTTAGCAAGCAAAATCCAAATTGATTTGAGCATTGCCACGGGAGAGAAAGTCTCATCATTGTAACGACCCGACCGGTCGTTTTGAGAAATCAAGTTCCGTTCAGTGGCATAAGATCTGGAAAAACTTTGGAATATGAGTATCGACTTGCGTACATGGTGGAATGCAGCTTTCGGATGGTTTAGAGTCAAATTGGAAGAAGGAACCTTGTTTTGGATGTTTGAACGGTGAAAAGTTGAAGGGAATTGGACTTTTGGGTAAACGACCTTGGAATGGGTCGTGGACGATCTCAACAGCTTCGTATGGTGATTTTGGACTTAGGCGTGTGTCCAGAATATATTTCGGAAGTCCGTAGCTCATTTAGGCTTGAAATGCCGAAGTTTGAATTTTTTGAGTTTTCCGGTCTGATAGTGAATTTTTGATCTGAGGGTCGGAATGGAATTCTGGAAGTTGCGGTAGTTCTGTCATGTCATTTTGGATGTGTGTGCAAAATTTGAGGTCATTCGGATGAGTTTAGACGTGTTTCGGCATCAGATGTGAGTTCTCGAATTTTCCTAAGTTCCTAGTCTTGAATCTATGCGTAATCGATGTTTTTGATGTTACGAGACATATTTTTAAGGCTCGACCTAGTTCAAATAAGGTGTTAAGGTTGGTTGGTAGTTTTGGTTGGGGTCCCGGGGGCCTCGAGGTTGTTTCGGGTGCTTAACGGGTGAAATTGGGGACTTGGCAAACTGCCGAACCAGACCTCTTCTGGTGTCTTCGCACCTGCGAAGGTTTTTCCATAGATGCGGACTCGCAGGTGCGTGGGCCATGATCGCAGGTGCGATAGAGGGGTTATTAGGCCAGTGGTCGCAGGTGCGACCTGGGTTCCGTAGGTGCGGGACCGCAGGCACAACCAAACGACCGTAGGTACGGCCCTAGTGCAATGTAAGTGACTTTCGCACCTGCGATGTTTTTTCTGCAGGTGAGGTACCGCAGGTGAGGTGATCGAGTCCGCAGGTGCGATTTCCCTGGGTATTTTATTCCAAAAATCTGAGAGTTTGGTTCATAATTCCAAAAATCGTGTGACGGCCTAAAGATTGGCGATTTTCTGTGGATTTTAAAGAGAAGGATTGTAGATAAAATTTTCTAATCCTAGTTCATTGTTAGACCATTAATTCCCATTATTTTCTTTAGTTTAATTATCAAAAATGGGGGAAAACCATAGGAAAGGGATGAGATTTCCCAAGCCGAAATTTCTGGAAAATTGTGGGGTTTTTAGCATCGGGTTCCAACTGTTTCTGGTTAAATGAGTTCGTGAGTGAATGGGTGTCCGGAAAATATAACTTTTACCCATTTCCGAGACGTTGGCCCAAGGGGTATTTTGGTCATTTTATATAATTTTGCGCCATAGCTTGAATTGAATAGTGAAATCAGTTGCATGAGATGTTATTTATGATATGTAATTGAATTGTATAGTTTTGGGCCATTTGGAGTCGGATACTCGTGGCACGTGTGGTTTCAAGTTGATTTTGAGCTGGTTCAAGGTAAGTATCTTGCCTAACCTTGTGTCGGGGACTTCCCCTTAGGATTTGAGTCTTCTCTGTTTAATTTATTCCTTGTACGTGAGGTGACGAGTGCGTGCTCAGAATTATTTGTGAATTTGCCCTTATTAGGTTATTAGCTCCTTGTAATTATTGAGTATGAAGTTTTCTTTTATCTGATTGAGTTCCCTGTTATTAGTTTCACATCTACATGTGTTTACTTGGAAATTATTTTCCCTTTTTGGTTTATTCTTGTTGCCTAATTGACTCTTGCTTGGTTAAACTGAAGATCCCTACCCTTCCATAGTCGCGTTATCTTTCGTAATTGTTTGTCTCTATTTGGAAATCATTAGTATTTCTCATGTAATTAATTGTTCTTAATGGAGGTTATGATTATTTTTCCTTTGCTCATCCTTAATTGAAAGCATTGTATATCCTTTGTAACTTGCCCAACTGTAAAAGAAGTTAGATATCCTATGTTAGTTGATAATTCCTTATTTGAAATTATTTGATTCATGTTAACTTTCTTGTTGTTGAACTACGTATTATGGAATCGTTGTTCCATATTATTCTCCCTTGTTGCGTTGTTCTTATTACGCTTAGTATTCTCTGTTATGGTTACTCCTTGTGAACTAGTTGTACCGTCTCCTGGTGAATGGAGGCACCTGAGCTGACTTCCTTGCCTCGTTCTTGTAACCATTGTCGTTGTTGTGTTTTACTTGTGATATTGTGATGCACGAGGTTTCTGCCGTGCGGTTGTGATATTGTGATGCACGAGGTTTCTGTCGTGCGGTTGTGATATTGTGATGCACGAGGTTTCTGCCGTGCGGTTGTGATATTGTATGCAGGATGTTTCTGCCGTGCGATTGTGATATTGTGATGCACGAGGTTTCTGCCGTGCGGTTGTGATATTGTGATGCACAAGGTTTCTGTCGTGCGGTTGTGATATTATGATGCACGAGGTTTCTTCCGTGCGGTTGTTGATATTATGATGCACGGGGTCTTTGTCATGCTATTGTTGCTATTGACGTATTGCGCATGAGGTGTAGTAAGGCGGGATATGTTTATATTCTTATATGTGGGTTGCGCATGTGGCGGAATAAGGTGGGAACATTATGATTCACGTGTGGCAGAATAAGGCGACACTTATTATGTTATTATTTGCACACGTGGCGTGATAAGGTGGGCTATGTCGGGGGTTAGTTGTAAAGAATTGTGACAGACTGTGGAGGCATTTCTATGTTGTTTAATATTGTGATTGTGGGTTACTTATCTGTATGAGCTTTATCGCTTGGGAGTTGTGAGGAAACATCATACGTGCGTTTCATTCTCCTCTTTTATGTTACTAGTTGGTAGAATTTTCGATAAAACACTTGCATAAGCATACACATAGTTGAACACTCCTATTAGAGGTGAATTCCTCCTGTTTTGCTAAGGGTGGTGGTACGCCTTCGTTTACCCATCATACATGTGAGATTGGCCCTAGTTAGCCAGTTAGTTGTCTGTATGACTGGGACAGAGACACTGATGGGGCACAGGATGTCAAGTGTTAAATTTCAGATACTGGGGTTTCGAGAGTGGTGGTTTGTCCGAGATTTGGTAAGATTGTGGAAAGAGTTGAATAAGACCTTATGTGAACACCATCGTAGGTTATGAGTTATTGATTTGTTTTCCCCTTACTGTGTTATGATCTTCGGTTTTGGATTGGGATTCTTGCCGTCATTACGTATCACCATTTATCATTTTTCTCATTGTTGCTTGCCGTTCTTTCTCCCTTATGGTGAATTATAGCATTAATGTTCTCTTCGTGCAGCCTTTACATAATTATATGTCATTTCTATTGTACCTATGATTATGCTGTTTATTTGACTGCTAGGTGTCTCGACTATCCCTCGTCACTACTCTACCAAGGTTAGTCATGATACTTGCTGGCCACTGCCGTGGTGTGCTCATGCTACTCCTCTGCACATTTTTGTTGTGCAGATACAGGTGCTCCCATTCCGTTCTATCTGCCTTAGAAGGAGGCGTTCCTATAGAGACTTCGAGGTATATCTGCTACGTCCGTAGGCCGAGGAGTCACTTTCTACCTTCTATAATAAGTGTAGCCTTTCAATATTTTTCCTTTGTTTAGACATTCTTGAGTTAGAGCTTCTTATGTATCCCTTAGCTTGTGATTTGTGAGATTCCAGGTTTTGGGAGTTGTGTTAGCTTTGAGAGCTATTATTGTATGTGTCGAGCGGCACCTTAAATTCTGTTTATTTTACTAGTTTATCTTTAATTACTTTCATCCGAAATTATGGTTTATCTTCCTCATTGTTAGGCTTACCTAGTTGTAAGGACTAGGTGCTGTCACGACATGTTCACAGAGGGAGAACTAGGGTCGTGACAATCATAGTCGACTCCTTCTTTCTGACGATATCCCTTGGCAACAAGACGGGCTTTGTAGGTCTCTACCTTTCCGTCTGCTCCAATATTTTTCGTAAAAACCCATTTACAACCAATAGGTTTTATATCCTTTGAAGGTTCAATTAAAGTCCATACTTAATTTTCCTTCATGCATTCTATTTCGGATTCCATGGCCTTTTGCAATTTCTCATAATCAAAACTTTGTATAGCATCTTCATAGGTCTTAGGGTCATCATCATTATGATCATCCTCATTTGATACATCATCTTGTATCATTAGATTTAATCTAGTTGGTACATGACGTTCTCGTGTTGACCTTCTAAGAGGTACTTGTACAACATGTTCACCTTGTACTGGATTTGGTTGGTGTTCAATTTGGTTTGGAACTGGTTCATTAACCTGTTCTTGAACTACATTAAGTCCTTGAACATAAACCATTGAAGATGGCTACTTCCTTGGCAACTTCAAAACATCCAATAAAGGTTCTTCAACTTGGGTCTCATGATCTTTATATTGTGTTGATTCATTAGTTTCTTGAACTTTAACAAGTTCTATTTCTCCATTATAACTTTTTTCCAAAAGAAATTCCCTTTCCAGAAAGGTTGCTCCTCTGGCCACAAACACTTTATGGTTAGAAGGGTGATAGAAATAATATCCCATTGTTTCCTTGGGATACCCAATGAACCTACACTTATGAGATTTTGAGTCAAGTTTATCAGACTGTAGTCTCTTAACATAAGCTGGACAACCCCAAACATTAATGTGTTTAAGGTTAGGCTTACATCCTTTCGATATCTCATATGGTTTTGTAGCGACTGACTTAGTGGGAACATTATTAAGTAATTAAGTTGATACTTCCAAAGAATATCCCCATAAAATTTATTGGAAGATGAGTGAACCCCATCATAAATCTCACCATATCTAATAAGGTTCGATTTCTCCTATCAGACACACTATTGTGTTGTGGTGTTCTTCGAGGTGTCCACTGTGGGAGAATCTCATTCCCTTTGAGATATCTAGTAAAATGTTCACTAAGATATTCTTCACCTCTATCAGACCTTAGTACTTTGATACTTTTACCAGTCTGTTTCTCAACTTCACTACGGAAACTTTTTAAACATTTCAAAAGATTAAGATTTGTGTTTCATAAGATACACAAATTCATATCTTGACATATCATCAGTGAAGGTGATGAAGTAGGAATATCCACCTGTAGCTTCAATTTCCATAGGCCCACAAACATCTGTATGAATTAGTCCCAATAACTCATAAGCTCTTTCTCCACTTCCAGTAAATGGAGATTTGGTCATTCTTCTCTTTTGAGACAAGATTCACAAGTTGGATATGATTCAAAATCATATTTGTCAAGGTACCCTTCCTTGTAAAACTTGTTAATTCTTTTCTCTCCAATATGACCAAGCCTACAGTGCGAAAGGTATGTATGATTTACTTGATCATCTCTTTTCCTCTTAAGACTTGAAACATGCATAATAGAATTAGCATTCACATTAGATAAGACATAAACATCATGTTGTAGATAGCCATTCACATATAAATTATCACTATAATAAATAGAGAAAATACCATTGCCTATATTAATACGAAAGCCACGTTTGTCTAACATAGAAGCTAAAATTATGTTCGAAACAAATTTAGGGACGTAATAACAATCATCCAACATAAGTAATTTGCCCTTAGGCGTTATTAAAGAAATTGATCCTATAGCTATGGCCGCAACTTTTGCACCAGTTCCAACTTGTAGATTAATTTCTCCTTTCTTTAGTCTCCAACTTATCTTGAACCCTTGCAACATATTGCAGATGTTATAACCACTGCCAGTATCTAATACCCATAGTGAAGAATTAGTAGTAGCTAAAGAAACCTTGAAAACATTTTTCATTAATGTCTCACCTTGTTTATTGTCCTTAAGAGTTTCAAGATACTTCTTCCAGTCTCTCTTCCAATGCCCTTTCTTTTTACAGTTAAAACATTCAGCATCATATACTGACTGAAAGATCAAATCTTCAGAAAGCTCTTTACCAAGCTTGTATCCCAACTTCCGTGTTCTTCGGTAAGAACAATCACATGATTGACAAGGGGTCCAACTGGAGAGTTTTCAATGTCCTAGTGTGTATCAACCATATTCTTAAGATATTCAATAATTTCAGTTGGATCCATATTCTGATGTTTCCTCTAGAGTTCAGAACTCATAGAAGCGAGAATGATGCGTTTAATAGCAATGCATTCTTCCAAGTGTTTCTGATAAACCTTGGTGCCATCATTCTCTGGTGGAATTATCTTTGCAGGCTTATCGATCACATCAATAAGCTTTTCATGCATGAGAACAATTCTCAAATTTCTATACCAATCATTATCCTACCAACTTGTTGGTCTCAAGTATTTCACGCAGTGATATAACAGACATACTGAGAAATCTAAAATATAGAAACGAAAACGCAATAATATAAGAACATATTTACATATATCATAAAGACATGGACTTTTATCTAAATGATATTTCCACTAATTATTTTAAACTATTTTCCCTCATTATAGTTTAAATCTTTATTTCTGTTAGTGGAGTAAAGGAATCCTTTAACAATATGTATGAGCCCCTTGGAAGTCAAGTCGTTTCTCACATATATTTTAAAAGTAGGTACTCTTACCAATTGTATCACCATACATTTTCCTTAAATAGCTCTATTAGTCAGGTCGATCCTATTGGCATAGTTGAGTTCAACCATCATGATAATAAAGAACTTATTAAATTTTATACTTCCCGGGTAGTCCAGGCATCTAGTCTAAAATTGAATAATTCTTTCAATCCATACATCTAATGCAATAAATAATTTTAACATATTCTCGAACTATAAGTCTCCTGGTAGTTAGACCGCTCCTTATAAACGAGAATTAAGTAAAATTATTTACCTTGATGGATAGCTCTATAATAAAATATCTTACATTTTATTATTTAAGAACTCAAATTTTAGTAAGAGGGAATTGTTACTAAAAAAATATTTAATAACATGAAGATCAAATCTTTTATAGCATGTGAATTTAGTTCAAGTTGTCTACATGCTTAGTCCTAAATTAATTTACATCACATGTAACAAATAATCAAAACTATGTAAACAAGCACGTGACATAAAAGCGGAATTCAACATCTTCTAACATGTTTATCTTATATATCACATAAAAATAATTCATATCAGAAAACTATTATTAATTAACATCTCATGAAGTAATAACAATTAAAAATAACAATAGAATTCAATAACCTATTATAGATACCTGTCGTATCTAATATCAAATTTCAAATTCAAGTTACGAAGTATCTCAATAGTTTAACTTATATGAATACACAGTTTATTCACAATAAAATAATATTAGTCTAATATGCATTCAAACAATTTGAATATTGCACAATACAGAAGTATTTTGGTTTGAACTCTTCAAATATAATCTTAAAATATTTCGTAAATAAATTTTAGACAAGAGAAACCATGGCTCTGATATCAGTGAAGGATTGTGTATAGATGTTCGTAACACGCAGTGGAAGACAATAACAATCCTAGGCAGAACGTTTCGTGCTTAAAATTTATTTACACGTCAAAAATCAGATCTAGGACGTACCAGGTGAAGAGAGTCTCGTTTCAAAATTTTCTTCGATAGTGCGAAAACCCTGTGTGTATCCATACCGAGACCGATCCTTGCTATCAACTCTTCTTCAGCACGACAAGAAGACAACTTCTTCTTCAGCAACGTATCTCTTATTTTGTGACCTTCTCTTTTGTTCACTCTCTACCTCCTACGTGAAGCCTTAATGTATATATATATATCGACATATACGTTAGTTACTAACCTATTCCAAATAGGATAGAAACAAGTTAATTAAGAAATGACTTCACGTGCAATTCCAATTCCATATGGAGTACAATACTTCCATAAAAAGAGAATTATGAATCCCATTCTAAATGGAATTGAGGTGGAAGAAGTGTCCTTATGGGCTTTCCAGTTGATCCAATTCAAATTTGGCTTCAACTTATAATTCTTTTATTAATATTTTATATAACATCTTTTATATAAAACAAGTATTAAGTATATATCACATATATATTTTAGCCAAGAGATGTAATTTAATTTTCTACTCCAAATAGAAACCTTCAATTTATTCACAATATTATTTATGTCCTCTGTGCTAGCAAAGAATATAACAATATTTTATTTGTACCAATAACTTTATTTATTTGACTAATAAAATTCTTTAATTCAATTGTCAAATAATAAGTTAATTAATCCTTTAGCAAAGATCACAACACTCGTTAGCGTGCGACCCCATAGGTTCAATACTAAACCGTTAGTAAATTGATCACATCAATATCCCAATCAAGGGTGGCGTCTAGCAACACTCCTTAATCACCGGATAGAATGAAGTATTGTTGGTTGATTTCCCAATGCACACGCAAGTGTACGTGGTCGACAAGTAATATAGGA
>ML314604.1:0-26284 GCA_005239505.1 Nicotiana paniculata | reverse complement strand
AGTATGGGTGAACTCGTATCGGAATGGGTAATCAGAATTTGTAAAATTTGTCAGGTTCCGAGGGGCGGGTCCGGGGGTCGACTTAAGGGTCGATTTTTATAATTTTGTAAAGATTGAAACTTTATTATTCGGAATAATTCCTTATACGTTTTATATGTATTTTGAAGTTTTTTTAGTTAATTTTGAGCCGTCCGGAGGCCTTCCCGCCCGAAAAGTCTAATTTTGAGTACCGGGTTGTCGTCTTTGAGGTAAGTATCTTGCCTAACCTTGTGTGGGAGAACTACCCCTTAGGATTGAGTCTCCCTTGTTAATTGTAGTCCGAGTATGCGAGGTGACGAGTGCGTACTCGTACTTATTTGCAATTAGATTGCCCTTTTAGGATTCGTAGATTCTTATATTACCTGTGTATAATTTTTAATTGTTACACTTGAATCCTTGATTGTTAATTTCATTCTTTCATATTTAAATTAGAGTTACTTGTTTTTGGATTCTTCGTTGGCTATTTGACTTTACTTGACTTAACTGAATATTCTACTTCTCTTATCATCATGCTATATTTTCTTCCTAGCTTGCCTAATTGACTATAATTAGTGTCATCTAGCCTTATAGTGGACTAGCCGTAGTTGGAACATTTATTCGTTGGAGTCAAGCATGCCCGTGAGTCTTACATTGTGATTTATATGACTATTCCCTTAAGTGCCACTTAGGTATAATTGTTAGACATTTATGTTATTGGTATTTCCTTGATGTTACCTATTATTGCGCCTTTTATTTAGGCTGAGTGTTATTCATGTGAAGTTAACTTTTTAGGTGAGATTGGTTATAGCTGTATCCCTTGCCGGGATGTTATGGTTCCTGTTACTATTTATGCTGTTAATGATATTGTTTGTACTGTTGACTCCCTTGCCGGGATGTTGTGGTTTTTATTACTAGTTATGCTATTAATGATATTGTTTTTATTATTGACTCCCTTGTCGGGATTTGGTGATTTATGGGTCATATTGTTGGTTTTGCCTTGCCAAACTGTTGTTCTTGATATTGTTTGGGTGAGGAAGAGTGTAAAGCACGAAGGGTGATGCCATGTATTGTGAGGATGAGAGTAATAAAGCACGAAGGGTGATGCCGTGCCATGTTATGATATTGAAGCACGAAGGGTAATGTCGTACCATGTTATGATATTGAAGCACGAAGGATAATGGCATGCCATGTTATGATATTAAATCACGAAGGATAATGTCGTGTTGTGTTATGATATTAAAGCATGAAGGGTGATGCCGTTCCATGTTATGAGAGTAAAAGCACGAAGGGTGATGCCATGCACTTGTTTTGGTGAGAATGAGAGTAAAGCACGAAGGGTGATGCCATGCACTTGTTTTGGTGAGAATGAGAGTAAAGCTCGAAGGGTGATGTCGTGCACTTGTTTTTGTGAGGATGCGAGTAAAAGCACGAAGAGTGATGCCGTGCACTTGTCTTTGCATTTTATTTCGTTGTTCAAAATTTGTATATTCCTACTGATCTCTTACTGCGTTTATTGGCAAGATTTGATATTTCTCCTGTACGGCATGGTAATTTATGAGTTACGGACTGAGTTTCGGTGGATAAATCTTGAGGAGATTGTGATCAAGAGATTTTATTGAAAAGTGTTATTGAAAAAGCAATGGTTTGAAATTATTATACTTGAATGACTTTTACATCGAAGGTATATTTGAAAAGCACTAGTCTTGCCTAAAATGATATTTGGAAGTCATTTATATGGAAAGCCTCTTTGGAAAGCTTCGTAGTTTGAAAGAAACTATGTTTTACGTAATTCTCTCTATTAATTATACTTATATCTACTTTTGGAGAAAGTATGTTTTCAAAGTAAACTCTTCCATACTAAAATGATTTTTATTTGCAAAAGTTTTTCATATGAACTGTTGTTTAAAGATTTCTACCAGTTATGGATTTTAATGGCTAAGGCCCGTTGTGAACAAACCGACGCGGAGTTGAGTTATCAGTGTCCTCTATTGTATTGTGTTTCCTTTCGATTCGGCTTGTTTTGCTGTCCATCATTCTGTGTATTTTTGTGTTGTTTCGTGATTGATTTCTGTAATTTCCTTTCGCTTTATATTGTCATTATGGTGGATTATCCTGAGAAGTATTAGATAGATGTAACATTCGGTCATTTCTATATTCATGTTATTTATTTTGTAGACCAGTGGTGTCTTGACTAGTCCTCGTCACTACTCCACCGAAGTTAGTCTTGATACTTACTGGGCACCGCTGTGGTGTCCTCATACTACACTTCTGCACATTTTTTTTTTGCAGATCCAGGTATATATTGTAGTAGCTGTATGGATGATTGGCGAGGAAACTCAAGGTAACATGTTGCTGGGTTCGCAGGCATCGGAGTCACCTTCTTTGTATTTATTATTCATACATTGTTGTATCTATTTCCAAACAGTTGTACTTAGAAGTTGTAGAAGATTCGTAGAGCTTATGATTTGTACTACCGGTTTTGGGAAAGTTTGCACATTCTGTTGAGATTCTATATCAAGACTGTTAGTTTTTCTTTATTTATTGTTGTTATTCAGTAACTGCTAGGCTTACCTAGTACCTAAGACTAGGTGCCATCACGATACCCAACAGAGGGAATTTGGGTCGTGACAAGTTGGTATCAGAAGTCTAGGTTCATAGGTGCTACGAGTCATAAGCAAGTTTAGTAGAGTCTTGCGGATCGGTACAGAGACGTCTGTACTTATCTTCGAGAGGCTACGAAGCTATTAGGACAATTTCACTTCCTTCATTCCTATCGTGCGAGTTTATTGATCTTGAAGTTTGAAGTTATCGTTCCATTCTCTCACCGATGGTGAGGACACTAATGGCGGTTCCTGATGATGTTACCCCGAAGCAAGTGTCGCAAGGGTCAGAGAAAGGGGCCAACGAGGAGCACGTGCCGTAGTTAAGATGCCTGCCAGAGTAGCCGTTGAAGAGTCGCCAGTAGTTCTAGTTAGAGGACAGGTACTGGGGGCGCCTGTTGCTACCCCGGACTTTAGGAGACCTGAGCGCAGTTTTGAGTATAAGTGGTACGTTGACTCAGGCAGGGTCGATTCTAGTGCACCAAATGCTTCACAAATCAGGGGAGGAGTTCAGACTCCCACCATCTACACTCCAGAGTAGCAAGATCATATTGGTCAGGTTCCAGTTGTTATGGAAGCACGACATCTCGTTTCAGTTAGGCCATGGTCAGGTTAGCAGCATCGGAGGGAGAATACCTTGGAATTGAGGGGTACTGGAAGTACCACCCTTCTATATTTCAGTGGATTGGCGGCAGATAATGCCCAAGGTTTCCTGGAGGAGTGTCACTATATTCTTCGTACTTCGGGTATTGTGGAGATGAGTGGGATTGCTTTTATCACGTCTCAGGTTCAGAGTAGTGGGTTGGTCAGTGGTGGCGGCATATGAGTTGGGGTCACCTGACCAAGTTAGCTTCACTAGCATGGATTCAGTTTTCGGAGATGCCTTGGGGGAGATTGCACCTGAGCTCCTTCGAGATGTACGACACGCGGAGTTTGAGTAGTTGCGTCAGGGCGCTGTGTCACTATGGGAGCATGCCGTTAGATTCAGTGGGTCGGCCAGACATGCACTTCTCTTGGTTGCTTCAGCTGGGAGATGACTCCGTAGAGTCATTTGGGAGATTCAGGAATGATATTCGGTTTAGCGGGAGTCGAGAGTTAGAGTAGGATGCCTCGATCCAGCAGGTAGTAGGGATCGCTCGCCGGTTAGAGCGCATGTGGGACCGGGAGCGAGAGGTCAGACGAGATCAGGGAGACAGTTCAGGGAGGCAATGAGGCCTCATAGATCGGGTCCGTATTATGGAGGCAAGGCATGACATGGTCGAAGTTTTGTGGGCCAACTAGTTCAGTTTGCATTACCATCTTCGCATGGGATTTCAGGTACTCATGGGTCTCAGAGGATTCGTATCGTGTGTTTTTCCACAGCCATGTCAGCAGCGAGATTGTTTTCAGTGTGGAGATGTTAGACATAGGGTTAGAGATTGTCCCAGGATTCAGGTAGGTGTGTGGTAGCAGGGTATTCAGGTGAGTAGGGGGCGCCTAAGAGGGGGAGGCCCGACCCGTTGATGTGTTGAATATGGTAGGTAGGAGGCCGATGTTCCAGATATTATCGCAGGTATGTTTTGATGTGTTGCAGAGGGGTACCGATTGTATTTCATTATAGTTTTGCTGGTCGGGATGAGTCCCCTTAATTGATGTTTCATTTATGAGTGAGTTCCATGTTCTGCACCCCATTGTGTGTTTTCTCCTGATGGGAGATTCTATGAGTGGTAGCCCGTGTCTATAGTTGGTTATTTCATTCTTGATAGTGGTGAGACTGGCAGTGAGTCCTTGTTGTTCTTCGTGGTAAGCTTTATGTGATTTTCCTAAATAGTTGCTTACGAGTTGTGATTTGATATTCCATCGAGACGTGAGATCAGCTAGCGTTATGATTTTATCAACTGAGATTAATTAGTGGAGGAATTTCAATTGGTATGATATATTTTTGGTATGTGATTCAGAGTTGAGGGCGGGGTCCTCGTGATATTTATGATTCGATATGTTTGGACCGGGCTGAGTACCGCAGTGGAAATTTTATCAGGATGGTATCCTTGTGATTTATTTGTATGCTTTGCTTCTTCCTTGTTATATTGCTTTTGGTAAGTCGGTATTGATGGATAGTGTTGCCTATGGGCTTGTTTGATAGTTCCTTTATATGTTTTCATTTTCTTATTCAGTCATTTCGTTATGTGTTTTCTTTAGTTTAGTTTGCGGGATGTGTGCCCGGTGGTGTCAGTTGTGGCTGGTGACTCGAGTGTTTAATAATGAAGACTTCGTGTTCATTGCATCATTATCAGTGTTATGGGGTTTAGGAGCAGAGTTCTTTCAGATGTGGGGCTAATTGCACATGTCGAGTTGATTTTGGGTAGCTATTGTGATCAAAAGTGTTATATGAGCCTATGTGTGATGTGCTATGTTGTGTGGCCGTGCCTAGTGGGTGTAGTCATGAGTTGATGCAACTGATTGAGACTAATGCCGGATATGGATTTAGAATCGGGTCTTTTGAAAATGAGTAGAGGGTGAGAAGTAGAGGTAGGAGGCTTATCAGTGGTGATGTGAGGGCTATATTGCAGTTGTGATTGTTTCATTAGGCTTTCGTGGATTGGGGTAACGTGGGATCACCCGCGGGTATGTGTTAGAAGTGTACAATCAGTGATTGGATGAGTTCAAGGTGAATCCTGGCACGTTCGAGGATGAACGTTTGTTAAAGAGGGGGAGGATGTGATGACCCAAAAGGTCATCCCGTATTTTTTCTAGCTAATTCTATGTTCCGAAGTTGTGAGAAACTCATTCTATCTCACCTTGATTGCGTGCGCAGCCCGGGCGTGTAGCCGGGAAGCCTTTATGTGAAAAACTGATAAAAATGATAATTTTTGTGTTAGAATTTGAACAAAGTTGACTTCGGTCAACGTTTTTCGTAAACGGACCCGGGACCCGTGATTTGACAACCCCTGAGGGTCCGTAGGAAAATATGGGACTTGGGCGTATGCCTAGAATCGAATTCCGAGGTCTCAAGTCCGAGAAATAAATTTTTTAAAGAAAATTATTTTCAGAAAAAATTAATGGTTTTGGAAAATGAAATTTGAGGTGAAACCTATGATATCGGGCTCGTATCATGGTTCCGGAGCCCGGTACAGGTTCAATATATCTTATATGTTCTATCTATAAAATTTGGTAAGAAACAGACTTAGTTTGACGTGATTCGGACCTTAAATGCAAATTTTGATGTTTAAAGAAGTTTTGAGAAATTCCATTGATCTTGAGGTTTAATTCGATGCTTATGATGTTATTTTAGTGATTTGATTACTCGAATAAGTCTGTAGGATGTTTTTAAGGTTGTGTATAGATTTGGTTTTGAGCCCCTAGGGCTCGGGTGTGTCTCGGATAGGGTTCGGATCCATTTTCTATCATGTTCCTCTGTTGTTTCTGCGATCTGGTGTCCCCTTCTATGCGATCCCATAGAAAAATCCGCAATCGCATAGTGTAAAATGGACCAGCTCATTTTTCTTAATCGCGATCGGACGAAGGATAATGTCGTCCCATGTCGGGATGTGGTGATTTATGGGTCATATTGTTGGTTTTTCCTTGCTAAACTATTGTTCTTTATATTGTTTGGGTGAGGAAGAGTGTAAAGAACGAAGGGTGATGCCGTGTATTGTGAGGATGAGAGTAATAAAGCACAAAGGGCGATGCCGTGCCATGTTATGATATTGAAGCACGAAGGATATTGACGTGCCATGTTATAATACTGAAGCACGAAGGATAATGTCGTCCCATGTTATGATATTAAAGCATGAAGGATAATGTCATGCCGTGATATGATATTAAAGCATGAAGAGTGATGTCGGGCCATGTTATGAGAGTAAAAGCACGAAGGGTGATGCCGTGCACTTGTTTTGGTGAGAATGAGAGTAAAGCACGAAGGGTGATGCCGTGCACTAGTTTTTGTGAGGATGCGAGTAAAAGCATGAAGGGTGATGTCGTGCACTTGTCTTTGTATTTTATTTCGTTGTTCTAAATTTGGATATTCCTACAGATCTCTTACTGCATTTATTGGCAAGATTTGATATTTATCATGTACGACATGGTAATTTATGAGTTACGGACTGAGTTCCGGTGGATAAATCTTGAGGAGATTCTGATCAAGGGATTTTATTGAAAAGTGTTATTGAAAAAGCAATGGTTTGAAATGATTATACTTGAATGACTTTTACATCGAAGGTATATTTGAAAAGCACTAGTATTGCCTAAAATGATATTTGGGAGTCATTTATTGGGAAAGCCTCTTTGGAAAGATTCGTAGTTTAAAAGAAACTATGTTTTACGTAATTCTCTCTATTAATTATACTTATATCTACTTTTGGAGAAAGTATGTTTTCAAAGTAAACTCTTCCATACTAAAATGATTTTTATTTGCAAAAGTTTTTCATATGAACTGTTGTTTAAAGATTTCTACCAGTTATGGATTTTAATGACTAAGGCCCGTTGTGAACAATACGACGTGGAGTTGAGTTATCGGTGTCCTCTATTGTATGATGTTTCCTTTTGATTCGGCTTGTTTTGCTGTCCATCTTTCTGTGTATTTTTGTGCTGTTTCATGATTGATTTCTGTAATTTCCTTCCGCTTTATATTGTCATTGTGGTGGATTAGCCTGAGAAGTCTTAGATAGATGTAACGTTCGGTCATTTCTATATTCATGTTATTTATTTTGTAGACTAGTGGTGTCTTGACTAGTCCTCGTCACTACTCCACCGAGGTTACTCTTGATACTTACTAGGCACCGCTGTGGTGTACTCATACTACACTTCTGCATATTTTTGTGTGCAGATCCATGTATATATTGTAGTAGCTATGTGGATGATTGCCGAGGAGACTCAAGGTAACCTGTTACTGGGTTCGCAGGCGTCGGAGTCACCTTCTTTGTATTTGTTATTCATACACTATTGTATCTATTTCCAAACAGTTATACTTAGAAGTTGTAGAAGATTCGTAGAGCTTATGATTTGTACTACCGGTGTTGGGTAAGTTTGCACATTCTGTTGAGATTCTATATCAAGACTGTTAGTTTTTCTTTATTTATTGTTTTATTCAGTAACTACTAGGCTTACCTAGTCCCTAAGACTAGGTGCCATCACGATACCCAACAGAGGGAATTTTGGTCGTGACATGGAGAGCGTTGCTCAGGCAGGTTTACTTCCTACAGCACCAACCGTCTCTCAGGCTGGGGGAGGAGCCCAGACTCCAGTTACTCGCACTCCGGAGCACTTGGCTTCTCAGTTCCAGACTCTAGCACCTCGAAAAGTTAGGGTAGTTCAGCCGGATATTGTGGTTCAGACCGGTGATCGAGCAACTATGTTTGTTGATGCTTTGTGGAGGTTGGACCAGTTCACCAAGTTGTTTACCACTACTTATAGCGGAGCATCTTCATAGGACCCCCAGGACAACCTGGATAGCTGTCACGAGATCCTATGGAACATGGGGATAATGGAGACCAATGGGGTTGACTTTGCTACTTTTCGTCAGTCAGGTCCCGCCAAGACCTGGTGGAGAGATTATTGTTTGGCCAGACCAGCTAGATCACCTCCTTTGACTAGGGCCCAGTTCTCCGATTTGTTTCTGGAGAAGTTTCTCCCTATCACTCATAGAGAGGATTATTAGAGGCAGTTTGAGCGTCTCTAGCAGGGTTCTATGACCGTCATTCAGTATGATACCATATTCATTACCTTGGCCCGTCATGCTATTATGATTCTTCCCCCCGACCGAGAGAGGGTGAGGAGGTTTATTGAGGGACTAGCTCAACCAATCAGATTGTAGATGGCTAGAGAGGCAGGGAGTGATATTTCCTTTCAGGATGCAGCCAATGTGGCCAGACGAATCGAGATGATTCTATCACAGGGGAGTGGTCAGGGGTCTGACAAGAGGCCTCGTCATTTTGTCCAACTCAGTGGTGTCTCATCTGGAGGTAGGGATTCTTTTGGTAAGGGCCATCCTCCTAGGCCGTTTCAGTAAGAACATTAGGTTTCTCGCAGTGCTCCAGATGGCCGTGGTTCCCACATGCAGTATTCTGATCTGTTGCCCTACAGTGCACCACAAGCTCCTATCAGTGCACCGCCGCTCCAGAGTTTTCAGGGTGGTTACTCAGGTCGTTAGGGTCAGTCTCAGGGCCAGCAGTCTCAGCAGTCGAGATCTTGATATACTTGTGGTGGTCCGGGGCACATTGCTAGATTTTGCCCTCGAGCCTCGAGCAGTTCTCAGCACCAGGGTTTTCGTGCCATAGTTCCCACACCAGTTGTTCCACCACCCGCTCAGTCAGCCAGAGGTGGGGGTCAAGGTATTAGAGGTGAAGGTCAAGCAGTTAGAGGTGGAGGCCATGATATTAGAGGTAGAGGTCAGTTAGCAGGAGGCCGTCCCAGGGATGTAGTTCAGATTGGTGGGGCCCAGCCCTGATTTTATGTTATTCCAGCCAGACCTGAGGTTGAGGCTTCCGATGTGGTTATCACAGGTATGGTTTCAGTTTCCAGCAGAGATGCTTCGGTTTTATTTGATCCAGGGTCCACATATTCCTTTGTGTCATCTTATTTTACTTCTTATTTGGTTATGCCTCGTGATTCTTTGAGTACTCCTATATATGTGTCTACACCGGTGGGTGATTCTATTGTGGTAGATCGTGTCTACCGTTCGTGTGTAGTGGTTATTGGTGGTCTTGAGACCAGTGTAGATCTTCAACTCCTTGATATGGTAGATTTTGATGTTATTTTGGGGATGGATTGTATGTCACCTTTTCATGCCATACCAGACTTTTATGCCAAGACCGTGACCTTAGCATTGCCGGGGTTGCCTCGACTGGAGTGGATAGGGAATCCTGGTCATTCTTCCAGCAGGGTTATCTTCAGCGTATGGTCGAGAAGGGGTGTTTGGCCTATTTGTCCTATGTTCGTGATTCTAGTTCCGAGGTTCCTTCTATGGAGTCTATGCCCATTGTCCGTGAGTTTCCATAGGTGTTTCCTGTAAACCTACTGGGTATGCCTCCCGACATGGATATTGACTTTTGCATTGATTTGGCTCCGGGCACTCAGCACATTTCTATTCCGCCATATCGTATGGCCCCACTAGAGTTTAAGAAGTTGAAAGAACAGTTGCAGGATTTGCTTGATAAAGGCTTTATTAGGCCCAGTGTCTCGCCTTGGGGTGCACCGGTGTTGTTTGTTAAGAAGAAGGATAAGTCGATGAGGATGTGCATAGATTATCGGCAGTTGAACAAGGTTACCATTAAGAATAAGTATCTGTTCCCGAGGATTAATGATTTTGTTTGATCAGCTTCAGGGTGCCAAGGTATTTTCGAAGATTGATTTGAAATTTGGCTACCATCAATTGAGGATTAGGGCATCCGATGTCCCTTAGACAGCTTTTGGCTCTCGGTACGGGAATTATGAGTTCTTAGTGATGTCATTTGGGTTGACAAATGCCCCAGTAGCTTTCAAGGACTTGATTAACCGAGTGTTCAGGCCTTATTTGGATTCCTTTGTGATTGTCTTCATTGATGATATTCTGATTTATTCTCGCAACCGGGAGGAGCACGAGCAGCACCTTCGAGTCGTTCTCCAGAATCTGAAGGACAGTCAGCTATATGCCAAGTTTTCGAAATGTGAATTTTTGTTGACTTCAGTTGCATTCCTGGGTCATGTTGTATCAGCGGAGGGTATTCAGGTGGATCTTAAGAAGATTTCAGCGGTCAAGGATTGTCCTAGTTCCGGTGGTCAGAGGAGTGTGAGGCGAGCTTCCAGAAGCTCAAGAAAACTTTGATTATGGTGCTGATGTTGGTTTTTCCCACAGGTTCAGGGCCATATACTGTGTATTGTGATACATATCGGGTAGGACTTGGTGCAGTGTTGATGAAGGATGGAAAGGTCATTTCATATGCTTCACGTCGGTTGAAGATCCACGAGAAGAATTATCCAGTTCATGACTTGGAGTTAACAGCCATTGTCCACGCGCTGAAGATTTGGAGGCATTATCTGTATGGCGTGTCATGTGAGGTGTTCACAGACCACAAGAGTTTGCAATATTTGTTCAAACAGAAAGAGTTGAATTTGAGGTAGATGAGATGGTTGGAGCTGTTGAAAGACTATGACATCACCATCTTATATCATCCGGGGAAGGCCAATGTGGTGGTCGATGCTTTGAGTAGGAAGTCAGCCAGTATGGGTAGTCTTGCATATATTCCGGTCGAGGAGAGACCGCTTGCTTTGGTTGTTCAGGCTTTAGCCAATCGGTTCATGAGATTGGATGTTTCTGAGCCCGGTCGTGTTCTAGCTTATACAGTTGCTCATTCTTCGTTATTTGATCGTATTCGAGATCGGCAGTATGATGATCCTCATTTGTGTGTTCCTAGGGACACGGTGCGGTACGGTGGTGCCAAGAAGGTTACAGTTGGTGATAATGGGGTTTTACGGATGTAGGGTCGTTTTTGTGTGCCCAATATGGATAGACTTCGTTAGTTGATATTAGAGGAGGCTCCATTCATCTGGGCGCCGCAAAGATGAATTAGGATTTGCGACAACATTATTGGTGGAGGAGGATGAAGAAGGATATTGTGGCATATGTTGCTCAGTGCTTGAATTGTCAGCGGGTAAAGTACGAGCATCAGAGGCCTGGTGGATTGCTTCAGCAGATTGAGATTCCTGAGTGGAAGTTGAAGCGTAGCACCATGGATTTCATTGTTGGGCTCCCACGGACTCCGAGGAAGTTAGATGCAGTATGGGTTATTGTTGATAGGCTGACCAAGTCAACACATTTCATCCCTGTGACAATTTCCTATTCTACGGAGAAATTGGCAGAGATCTACATTAGGGAGATTGTTTGTGTTCATGGTGTGCCCGTGTCTATTATTTTTTCCGAGTTACGCAGTTTACCTCGCATTTCTGGAGGGCAATTCCGCATGAGTTGGGCACGAGGGTTGAGTTGAGCACAACATTTCATCCTCAGACAGACGGACAGTCCGAGCGCACTATTCAGATTTTTGAGGATATGCTTCGAGCCTTTGTCATTGACTTTGGAGGTTCTTGGGATCAATTTTTGCGATTGGCTGAGTTCGCCTACAACAACAGCTATCAGTCGAGCATCCAGATGGATCCCTATGAGGCATTATATGGTAACCGGTGTCGGTCGCTGGTTGGGTGGTTTACGCGAAGAGAGGCTCGGTTGTTGGGTACAGACTTAGTGTAGGATGACTTGGATAAGGTTAAGATCATTCAGGATAGACTTCGTACAACACAGTCAAGGCAGAAGAGTTATGTTGACCGTAGAGTTCATGATGTGGCATTCATGGTCGGAGAGGGGGTGTTGCTTCGGGTGTCTCCCATGAAGGGCGTGATGAGATTTGGTAATAAGGGAAAGCTAAGCCCTAGGTACATCGGTCCTTTTGAGATCCTTGATAGAGTGGGAGAGGTGGGTTACATACTTGCGTTGCCACCGAATTGATCAGCTGTGCATCCAATGTTTCATGTGTCTATGCTTTGGAAGTATCATGGCGATCCAGCCCATGTGTTAGACTTCAGCAGTGTCTAGTTGGACAAGGATTTGACCTATGAAGAGGAGCCGGTAGCCATATTAGACCGGGAGGTTCGTCAGTTGAGATCGAAAAGTTATCCTTCAGTCCGTGTTCAGTGTAGAGGTCAGCCTGCCTCCTAGGCAACTACCTGGGAGTCCGAATCCGATATGCGGAGCTGGTATCCCCACTTTTTCCCCAATTCAGGTACTTTTCTATGTCCGTTCGAGGACGAACATTTGTTTTATAGGTGGAGAATGTGATGGCTCAAAAAGTCATCTCTCATTTTATATGTCAAAACTGTTTATCTCACCTCATTTTCAGTGCGCAGTCCAGGCGTATATCCGGAAAGTGTTTATATGAAAAACTGAGAAAATGCTAATTTTGGCTTTAAAATTGAATTTAATTTGACATCGGTCAACATTTTGGGTAAACGGACCCGGACCGGTGATTTGACGGTACCGGAGGGTCCGTAGGAAAATATGGGACTTGGGAGTATGCCCGGAATTGAATTTCGAGGTCCCAATCCCGAGAAATGAATTTTTGAAAGAAATTGTTTTACTGAATTATAAGTGTTTTTGGAAATTTAATTATACATGAAATTGATGGTATCGGCCACGTATTTTAGTTCCGGAGCCCGGTACAGGTTTAATATAGTATTTGAGTGATGCCTGTAAAATTTGATAAGGAACGGAGGTCATTTGACGTGATTCAGACCCGTAGTTGTGAAATTTGAAACTTTGAAAGTTCTTGAGATTTTCCTTTGATTTTTATTGTAAATTCGTTGTTTAAGATGTTAATTTGGATATTAATCGCACGAGTAAGTCCATAGGATGTTTTTAAGGTTGTGTACATGTTTGGTTTGGAGCCCCGAGGGCTCGGGTAAGTTTTGGTTAGGTGTCGGAGTGGTAGCCCAGGCGAACGCAAAGAGTAAGTGGGGCTGGGGCTGGGATTTTCTCTATGTGATCGCATCGACCTGGGTGCAAACACGGACCATTGGGAAAATTACTCTACGCGAATGCACCAGGTCAAACGCACAGTTATAGGAGGGGGGCTGACCAGGAACTTAGGAGAGCTATGCAAACGCGGACCCTTGTACGCGAACACGAAGGCGGGGCACAGCTAAGCCTTCTCGAACGCACAACTCGTCCTGCGATCGCATAAGTCCCTATATAGGCTTCCCTTCACGAACGCGTTAGTGCTCACGCGAACGCACTGAGTACTGTCGCCCAGCACTTAAAACAGTAGAAAATGGGATTTTAGCCATAACTTCATATTTTCAAAGCCAAGGAAGCTTAGGGGCAATTTTTGAAGGGGGATTTCACCACCAAGTTCTAGGTTTGTGTTCTTAAACTCGTTTTCTTCATTTTCCATTAACACCCATTAGATTTCTAGGCCTAAATCTTGTTCTTGAAGGGTAGAAAATTAGGGATTTTAGGAGAATTAGTGATTTTACAATTTTGGGAATTTATACCTCGATTTGAGGTCAGATTCCGAAACTAATTATATATTCGGGCTCGTGGGTGTATGGGTGATCGGGTTTTTGTCCGAACCTCATGTTTTGACCAAGCAGGCCCGGGGTCGATTTTTGACTTTTTGGAAAGAATGATAGAAAACTCATACTTAAGCATCGGGGTTGAATTATTTAGCATTTATTGATATTGTTAAGCTAATTATGTCTAGATACAATCGAATTGGAGGCGAGTTCTAAAGGGAAATCGGTAATTGAGGCACACTGGGACTGAGACACGGCCCAGACACGGCGAAGGGTGATACGGTGCACTTGTTTTTGTGATGTTACTTCTGTTGTTTAAATTGATATCAACTTGGTTGCTCTACTTCGTTATTTCCATTATTTGATATTTTTCCCCCTCAGCATGTTCCCCTTTCTTTGTATTTAGTTGCATATTTCTTGTTGTTATTATTTTCTCCGTATATGAATAAACTGCATAGGATTAGTTGGTTGTCGTGTCCCAACCTCGTCAGTACTTCGCCGAGGTGAGGCTCGACACTTACTCAGTACATGGGGTCGGTTGTATTGATGCTACACTCTGAAATTTTGTGCAGATCCCAGTACAGGACTCTACGGACCTTAGAGTGACGAGGTTGCCTTCAGCCCTTTTGGAGATTCCGTGGTAGTCCTGCAGGCGTCCGCAGGCCTTGGCGTCCCCTCCTACTTTATTTCCACTCCGTTCTTCTTTATTTTGAGACAGATGTATTTATTTATTTCGCACCTTTATATATAGTATCCATAGACAATCCGTGAAGTTGTGGAAACAAATTATGGGTTTAGTATTATGATTTTCGTAATGGCTTTTAATCAATTTGAGGTCTAAATCCCCAAATTTTTAAATACCTAGTTTCCACCTAAAAATACCAAATTCCACCATGAAAACCGTAGATTTTAGGTTGAAATCTTGTAAAATGAAGTGAAAGATTGAAAGAAATGAGTTAAGAATCACCTACCTATTATTTGGGGAAGAAGTTACCTTTGAAAAATTGCCTAGAGGGTTTCTTGTGTTTGGAAATGTGGAAAAATGAGAAAAATTCCATCTAAGTCAAGACCAATCAGCTGCAGATGTCGCATTTGCGACCTGAGCTTCGCAATTGCGAAGCTCGCAAATGCAAAAAAAGCCATGGCAAATATGAAATTTGCGAATCCTTCGCATTTTTGCAGCTATCGCAAATGCGAACACAATATTGCAAATGCGAACAGGTACATTCCACAAATGCGGTCCTTTTCTTGCAACTGCGAGACTACCCATCCTAGCTCCATGCTCGCAAATGTGCAACTTCTTCACTATTGCGAGTCTCGCATTTGTGAGCCAGACCTCGCAAATGCGAGATTTGCAGACCTGAAGCACACCAACAATTCTTTCTAAGTTGTTTTCACCCTGTAGCATATCTGAAACTCACCCGATCCATCGGGACTCCAAACCAAACATGAATACAAGTATAAAAATATCATACGAACTTGATCATGCAATCAAACCGCCAAAATAACACCTAGAACTATGCATTTAGCACCAAAACATATGAAATTCTCTAGAAAATTTTAAAATTTTTATTTTCTCAACCGTACGTTCGAATCATGTCAAATCAGTTTTGTTTTTCACCAAATTTCACAGATAAGGTATAAATATCATAATAGACCTGTACCGGGCTCCAGAACCAAAATTCGGACCCGGTACCAACAAGATCAACTATTAGCCAATTTCTTTAAATCATTATAATTTCAGTCTTTCAATTTTAAATCAAAAATTTAATTCTCGAGCTAGGGACCTCAGAATTTGATTCCGGGTATATGCCCAAGTCCTATATTTTACTACAGACCCACCGGGACCGTTGAACTACGGGTCCGGGTCCGTTTACTCAAATCATCGACCGAAGTTAACTAAAAATGATTATTTTCTTCAACTTTCCACATAAAAGCTTTCCAGAAACATGCCCAGATTGCGCATGAAAATCGTGGAGGGTAAAAATGAGATTTTTAAAGCTAGAGAGTGCGAAATAGAGTTCTAAAACACAAGATGACCCTTTGGGTCATCATAGAGGCATTCTCGGGTTGCGTGATTTTAGCACAATTGCTCAACTATTAATAATTAGCCTAATTATCTGATTTATTACATGTTTTGAACCTATTGTGCATTTTTAAACTTTCTAACCGCTTTTAATATTTATGAAATTTTCTTGAACAAGTCGCGATATCACGCACTCGTCTGTTTATTTACACATTGCGAATCGCGCCACACGATTTACAACATGTTCATTTTTCGATACCTGTTCTATTAGGGTATTCTACGAGTGAATATTCTACACATGTAAGGGTATTCTTGGTGTATGTTTCCTGTTAATAGAAAAAGACACAAGAATTGGGGAAATAAGATATTCACTTGTAAGAAAACACATTGGGCTTATAGAAAGAAGCGGACTTTATTGTAACCACACAAGAAATACCTTTTCACTAAGATACTTGTATAACTTTTTCACTTGATCCAAGAACAATTTTAATATTCGAAGGCTCATCAATCATTCATCGATGATACACAACAGAGAGAAAAAAAGGAACTGCAAGATACACTAGAATGTTTAATTAGGCAGTTGTCAATTATTAACACTTGTTTAATTGGAAGATGTTTGTATCTTGAATACTGAATACAAGTGTGACGTCAATGTGCTTTGAGTTAGGTGGCACTAGACTACAGTTTTAGGTTTATAATAAAGTTGGTCTATAATTTTTTGCTCGAATTTTCACCTTACAGTAGAGAGGGAAGGGAGTCTGTTTGGGTGTTAAAATATAGACTGAGTTTGAGGATAAGCTGATTTAAAGGTGGCAAATGAGTGGCTGAATTGAGTTTGGACGGTAAAATGACAAGATTATTAGAGGGGTTTTTTCATTCCTATACATTATTGGAAACTTTATTGCCCTAAATGTCCATGTTTAGTTAATTACCCGGCATAAACAAGTTTTATTTATAAAATATATACAATCCACCTTAAAAGGCTCCCAATCCATTATTAATGCCTTCAATCAACATATTTAGTTAACCATTTTCCTTCTTTTTTTTCTCTTTTTCTCTTTCCTTAATTTTCTTGCCTTCTATCACGCTTTGGCATCTACCTAGTATCAAAATGTTTGAAAATTAAAAAAATTAATTGACAATTAGTCAATAACAGAATGAAGTTCTACAAAAGCTCAAGCAATTATTTTAAATCACTACAAATAGGCAGCAAGGAAGAATTCAACTGATTTGTCGAGAACAAATAGTCGCTAGTTCAAGAATTGAAATGTTGAATGAGAGGAAAAGACGATGAAAGAAAGATGATAAACACGTGAATTTTCGTTAAATTTAATTAGCCAAAGTAGTCTGTACATTTTGCTTCTGTATCTCTATATACACAAAAAAGCTAACAAAATGTACCTAAATAATTCACAGCTGCGGCTATAGATGTTTGATTTTCTCGACTGATGATACTGAATATACACAACTAAATACGGATCCCCTCTACATGCCTAGTCAGTTGAAACTTCATAAACCTTTCCCTATTTCATGTTGCTACCAAAGGTAATACATTTATGCGAGACTAACTAAGATCTGGTTTCTACTTTCGTGTTGTACTTTGAATTGGTACCAGCCAGGATGGAGGAATGCGAAAATTCCAGAAATTGAACTCTTATCTGTTCAATAAAAGAAACTAGAATCAAAGAAAGATTGATTTATGAAAGAGAAAGATTGATTTATGAAAGAAACGGTTAAAAGATATCCTAAGATAAATTGCAATGTCTTGCAATAAGCTTGTTATTTATATAGGTAAATAGTGTATGAAAGTTGTAAAAGCAAATTTGTACTACTAATTATATATTATACAATTTATCCACAACTTATCTACAATTTTCATACATTATTTGTACTCAGTTATATACAACTACATTATCATACCACTTAAATATAATTTTTATACAATATGTCTTTTGTATATTTTGTATTTGATTTATACACAATAAAAATAAATTTCATACAAATAATTATATATTATAAAACTTATCTACAACTTTAACACATTATTTCTACCTAGTTAAATACAACTACAATAACATACAACTTAAATACAAAATTTATACAATATGTCTTTTGTATANTCTTCTTCTTCTTCTTCTTCTTCTTCTTCTTCTTCTTCTTCTTCTTCTTCTTCTTCTTCTTCTTCTTCTTCTTCTTCTTCTTCTTCTTCTTCGACTTTCAATCTGAAATTCAGCCAAAATCCAGTCTAATCTTCAACAAAACACCCTCAAAGTTGAGATATAATCTCCAAACCATATTCCCAATTGTTTGCAATAACATCCAATCCAAAAAATAATGATTTTTGAAAATCCAAATTCGAATTCAAAGCTTCAAAGATGGCTGTCAATGGTGGAATTGCTGCTCTCTTTTCCTTTACTTTACATTACTGAAATTAAGGATTGACAAATAGAGAGAGACGTAGAGAGAATTTCCAATTGTTTGCAACAACACCCAATTCTTCTTTAACTTTTTTAGGATTGTTCTTTGAATCTCTGTTCTTCTTCATTGAAAATCTTTGAAGTTGGTCGTTAATGGGTGTATGAACTTTGAAGAATAGTACAAATTTTGACTGATTTTAGAAGAAAGAACTTGCAAATAGGCGTTAATGGAGGGGTTACAAATATTCGCTGGTTTCAGAAGAGGAAATAGTGGGTGATTGAAGAGGAAATCGTGGGGTGTGGCTTGATACGTGGGTAAGGGGGAGGGATTTGGAGAGAGAAATGTGGGGGGAGTGAGAATATACGGTAGAGTTAAATTAGGAGACTAATTAATACCATTAAATCCTCTAAAATGTACATAAAAGTAATTAGGTATATAAAAAGTAATTATATTAAAAGTTAAGCATGAGGGGTAATATAATTTACTATATGGTATATGAATATAAAAATTTCATTAATAGATATGCGAGTTACTCCTTGGCCTTAGAGGAATTGGGCCAAAATAAACTAAACAATGGATTAATTATTTTAATCTGAAATATGGAATTATTTTATACAATGTTTTAGGACTGGGGGTAACCACCAATTGGGACAAAGAGAAAAAAAGGGGGGATGAACCAACTAAACTTCTCAAGAGAGGGGTTGACTTTACTGGCGGAAGGAGCGAGAGCAACAAGGGATGAAGAGGCATGAGCGGTTGGAGTCTCACAATCAGGTGAAGAAAGGTTATGACCTTGTTGAGCCTTCTCCATGGCTTCCTTAGTTTTAGCTATTTCAGCACTAAGGTCGAAACCCTCTTAACTTATTTCCATCAATGTGTCAAGGCGAGAATTCATGTACGCCCAGATCACATCGGCAGCAGCCACCTCTTCGAGATCATCATAATCATTTGCCCATACTTTAAGCTCAGCTCTCAATCTGTCCTTCTCCACTTCCAAAGCTTCATGGGCGGCCATTAACGGTACAATCGACTCCTCTAGAGTTTGAGCTTTGTCTAAAGCCCTACGAAGGTCCTCTTGAGTATGAGTGACTGATTGCACGAGCTCGCCTTAGTATTCCTCATTCTTCCCCAACAAGTTTTTCAAGTGTCTAATCTCCTTTGAGGAACGGGACAGCTGCTCAGAGAACGAAGACTCCAGAACACTCTTATCTATTTCAGCCTGACTAGAAGAAGCCTTCTCTACTGCAAGTTCTGCTGCCATGAGTCTCATCTGCCGCTTCAAGGTACTCCTTTCCTCTTCTAATATCATATTGTGCTTTCCAATTATCAGCATCGGCCTGCAACTCTTTTGTCTCCTGGTCCGTGTTTGAAATCCTCTTTATAAGCTCCATGCCTATAAGGTTAATCTACAATAAATACACCAGTCAGATATGGTAAATTTCATATACGAAAAAGAAAGAGGTTAACTTGCATCATACCTTCAAAGAAGTATGCACGACCTCACTGGCCCATGTAAGAGCACCGTGGCTGGCTAGATTGGCTTTCTCAGAGGGACCTATCAAAGGCTTGAGCCACACTTCGGGCTCACCCGTTTTCTTGAAAATATTCCCCTCAGCTGGAACCTCTATTACCACCTGCCGCATCTCTCTACTGGAAGACCCTACTTCCCTAACAGAAGGCATAGAAGCAGGCAAAAATGAAACAACAACAGGCACAGAGGGTTGAGGAGCTGGAGAAGCCACAGGCAAAGCAGTAGGCACGGAGGGTTGAAAAGTCGAGGAAGTTACAGGCAAATCAACAGTAGAAGCCGAAATAGCCAAAGGAACAAATGAGACAACTTCTCTCAAAGAAGCAGGAAAAACAGCAGCCAAAGAGACATATTCAGGAGTAAGATCAACACCTTCATGAATAGGGGAATGTGAAACATCATCAAGGACAGAGGGCTCAACCACAGATACGGAAGGCAAGGTCAAGGGCGTAAGCTCATCATCTGAAACCCCCCGCCTTCTCCGTGGCCTGTGTACTAAAGCACCTTCTTCTTCTTCTTCTTCTTCTTCTTCTTCTTCTTCTTCTTCTACGGAACGAGACTCGCCAATCTTCTTCTTCGAGGAAGATGAACTAACAATAATTTCTTGGGCCTGAGCTAAAGACATCTTCGGGATAGATGAAGCAGACACCCCACGAGCAGAGAATCCTATTAAAAGGGAAAAAGTTAAATGACAAAGAAAGAAGAGACTCGAGTAAGGAAAAAAGCAAGTAAAAGAGCTTCACTTACCGTGGGTCTTTACATGCCAACCATACCTCCCAACGAGGTACTTCAAAGATCTCTCTTCTAAAGGAGAAACTGACAATAATTTTTCTACCCAATCACGGATATCGGAGATATTCTCAACAGTATCCATGATTGTTGAGAGAAGAAGAAATAGATACGGTGTTAATAAAACATCTCAAGTCAAAACGAGGAAAAATAAATAAATGTGAGCTAAAGCATACTCACGTGCACGATTCCCCTTATCATCTCCAGGGGTTACCAACACTCTTTTGCTTCCAACAGTCAGAGTAAAAACCCCTTCACGAAATAAGGTAGGAGAGTAGAGATGAATAAGAATGTTGAAAGTAAAAAGAACCGAGGCTAAAGAAGAAAAACTCCTAATACATGCGACAACTCGCCACACAAGTGGACCAACTTGTCCTAAGCAGATATTGAAAAATGGCAGAATTCAATTATGACTGGGTCAATGGGGTGTCTAAACCCTAGAGTTAAAGGGTACGTTTAAACAAAAGAATATACCGTATTGTAAGACTTTATTCTTTGATTACTATTCGGAATATAAACAGGGAAATCAGGCCTCCAAAAGAACTCCCTACGAACAAGGGAAATCTGACCCTCGGTTATAAGGGTTGGATACCTTTCGACACTTTGAAGGGAAGAAGATTGGTCTACAAGAACTTGACTATCCCTAGAAAAAAGAAACTCAGCAGGGACAATTTCATCAACTCCAGGTTCACGAAAGCGTTCACCTCTACCTCTAGACAAAGACCGAGAAACCCTAAATCTTGGAGAAACTAGAGATCTAGTGGAAGGAGAAGGAACAATCTAAGAAGAAGAGGATCCCCTTGAATGAGTGGATCCTAGACTTCTAAGTCTACCACCCATTCGACTCCTAGCCGGAGCAGAAGATGGCATTAACTTTTTAATATATATTACTCCCTGAGGTTGGTTTGAAGAAGACTTGTTTACAAAGGCAAGAAGAAAGTTCTTTACAAAATACAAAGTTAAAAAAGTGTTTCGTGGAAGCAAAGAAAAGAAGAAAGGTATTTATACTTGAGGAAAACCGTCAAACATGGAAAAAAAAGAAAAAATAATGATGAAAAGTCGTAATTGAAGATGTCACTTCGGGAATGGCACAGCCGCAAAAGGCCCTAAAAGGTGCCAAGTAAATGCAGAACCAATCCGAAATGGAGACGTGGTATGAGCATTAAATGAAAGTGACAAATGCCGCCTATGGTGCAGACAATGATACAATGATTCGAGGAAAAGCGGCGGCAAAATATTCGCACCATAAATGAATATACACTTACCAAATATTAATCATTAAATATATTGTAAGTGGGGGGACTATCTGTATTGGTAAAAAAGAGTTTCACATGTAAGTCAGCTTTTGACAACTCAGCCAGTCATGTGGACACAGGAAAACGCGATAGCTGGATGTGATTCTTTGAAGAGGTACGGAACAAAGAGGCACGATTCAGTAAACCCTAGAGCTTATCAGCCACGGGAAACTCAACCTGATCAAAACAGGGGAGAGGCACAGCCAAAATGAATCTAGACAAAGATACAGGCAGATTCAAAGACCCACAATTGATTACTCGAACGTTATGTAACCGTACCCCAATTACCGTTATCCTTTGTAACGCCTCATTAATGTCATAATTAGTCATTAATGAGTAACCATATCAAGAGTTGTACGTTATAGGAATCTCCTATATAAGGGAGGGGAATACAGCTTGTAAAGGCATCTGATTCTGGAATATAATTGATTTTTCTTTTCTATATTTCTGCAATATTGTCTGTTAATCATTTTTCTCTATTTCCTTGATTATCAGTAACCGAGTTCATCCTAAAAATATCTTTCGTCAAAGGGTCTAATTCTTTGGTTAAAACGTTATGCCGACCGTAGATTTCGTGATGTGGCATTCATGGTCGGAGAGCGGGTGTTGCTTCAGGTGTCGCCCATGAAGGGTGTGATGAGATTTGGAAATAAGGGAAAGCTAAGCCCTAGGTACATCGGTCCATTTGAGATCCTTGATAGAGTGGGAGAGGTGTCTTACAGAATTGCGTTACCACCGAATTTATCAGCTGTGTATCCAGTGTTTCATGTGTCTGTGCTTCGAAAGTATCACGGCGATCCAGCCCATGTGTTAGACTTCAGCAGTGTCCATTTGGACAAGGATTTGACCTATGAAGAGGAGTCGATAGCCATATTAGACCGGCAGGTTCGTCAGTTGAGATCGAAGAGTTATCCTTCAGTTCGTGTTCAGTGGAGAAGTCAGCCTGCCGAGGCAGCTACCTGGGAGTCCGAGTCCGATATGTGGAGCCGGTATCCCCACCTTTTCCCCGATTCAGGTACTTTTCTATGTCCGTTCGAGTACGAACGTTTGTTTTAGAGGTGGAGAATATGATAACCCAAAAAGTCATCTTTCATTTTATAAGTTAAAACGGTGTTTCGAGGACTTGAAAACCTCCTTTAATCTCACCTCGTTTTGCATGCGCAGTCCGGGCGTATATCCGGAAAGCTTTTATATGAAAAAAATGAGAAAAAGGCTCATTTTGCCTTTAAAATTGAATTTAAGTTCACTTCGGTTAACATTTTGGGTAAACGGACCAGGACCCATGATTTGACGGTCCCGGAGGGTCCATAGGAAAATATGGGACTTGGGCGTATGTCTGGAATTGAATTCTGAGGTCCCAAGCCCGAGAAATGAATTTTTGAAAGAAATTATTTTACTGAAATTATAAGTGTATTTGGAAATTTGATTATATTTGAAATTGATGGTATCTGGCCTGTATTTTTGTTCCGGAACCTGGTACAGGTTTAATATAGTATTTGAGTGATGCCTGTAAAATATGGTATAAAACGGAGGTCATTTGAAAGTTCATGAGATTTTCCTTTGATTTTTATGCTAAATTCGTTGTTTAAGATGTTATTTAGGTGATTTGATCGCATGAGTAAGTCCGTAGGATATTTCTAAGGTTTTTTACATGTTTAGTTTGGAGCCTTGAGGGTTCGGGTAAGTTTCGCTTAGGTGTCAAATTGGTTTGGACTTGGAAAAATCTAGTGAGAATGATGCACAGCTCGTCCTGCGAATGCATAAGTCCTCTTATAGGCTGCCCTTCGCGAACGCGCCAGTGCTCACGCGAACGCACTGAGTACTGTCGCCCAATGCTTAAAATAGTAGAAAAATGGGATTTTTGCGATACCTTCATATTTTCAAAGCCAAGGAAGTTTAGGGGCGATTTTTGAAGGGGGGTTTCACCACCAAGTTCTAGGTTTGTGTTCTTAAACTCGCTTTCTTCATTTCTATTAACACCCATTAGATTTCTATGCCTAAATCTTGTTCTGGAAGGGTAGAAAATTGGGGATTTTAGGAGAATTAGTGATTTTACAATTTTGGGAATTTAGACCTCGATTTGGGGTCAGATTTTGAAACTAATTATATATTCGGGCTCGTGGGTGTATGGGTGATCGTGTTTTGGTCCGAACGTCGTGTTTTGACCAAGCGAGCCCGGGGTCGATTTTTGACTTTTTGGGAAGAATGATAGAAAACTCATAATTAAGCATCGGGGTTGAATTATTTAGCATTTATTGATACTATTAAGCTAATTATGTCTAGATACAATCAAATTGGAGGCGAATTCTAAAGGGAAAGCGGTAATTGAGGCTTGAGTTTGGTCGTGAAATTCTAGGTAAGTGTTTGTCATAACCCTAGCTTGAGGGAATAGGTATTATGTCTTATTTTCTACGTGTTAGTATAATGCGCAACGTATAGGTGTGGTGACGAGTATATATACGTTGGTGTCAAGCATGCCGTGAGTCGAATATTGTGATTTATGTGATTTTTCATTAATCATTACTTGAGTTTAATTTGACAATTATCTATGTTGGTGGTGTTTCTTTGGTATTGATCATTTTTTAGCATTGGTTCGAGTTGAGAATTACTATACGAAATTGAGTAACTTGGTGAGATTATTTATAGTTGTTTTCCCTTGTCGGGATGATATTGATTCTACTGTTGACTCTCTTGCCGGGACGTTATGAATTTATTATTGTTGTTTGTATTGTTGATTTCCTTGCCAGATTGTTGTTATTGATTTGTTTGGGCGAGGAAGAATGTAAAGCACGAAGGGTGATGTCGTGTCGTTTTCTATTGATTTATCGTGAGGATGAGGGTAAAAGCACGACGGGTGATGCCGTGCCGTTTGTATTGATTTATTTTGAGGATGAGAGTAAAAGCACGAAGGGTGATATACGTGCCATATTATGTTATTAAAAGCACGAAGGGTGATGCCATGCCGTTTCTATAGATTAATTGTGAGGATAAGAGTAAAAGCACGAAGGGTGATGCAGTGCATTCTATTTATTATTTCGTGAGGATGAGAGTAAAAGCACGAAGGGTGATGCCGTGCACTTGTTTTTGTGTTGTTACTTATATTGTTTAAATTGATATCAACTTAGTTTCTCTACTTTGTTGTTTTTATTATTTGATATTTTTCCCCCTCAGCATGTTCCCCTTTCTTTGTATTTAGCTGCTTATTTCTTGTTGTTATTATTTTCTTCATATAAGATTAAACTGCACGGGTTTAGTTGGTTGTCGTGTCCCAGCCTCGTCACTACTTCGCCGAGGTTAGGCTCGATACTTACTCAGTACATGGGGTCGGTTGTATTGATGCTACACTCTGCACTTTTGTGCAGATCCCTGGCACTTTTATTTCGGCTGATTTGTACATCACCTGTTATTTAAAAAATAAATGAATAAGGTAAATAAACATTAATGTTGGCTTGCCTAGCGGGTTCAATGTTAGGCGCCATCACAGTCCCGACGGTGGAAAATTGGGTCGTGACAGTTATAGTTTATAAATCTTTTCTTTTAGTGATAACATAACCATTTTGTAACACAGATGCCACACCTCCTTTTTCCCGAGGGGGATATGAGAGTTTTTCCAATTTAAGTGACATTATTCGAAATGAGATTATTTAATTAATTTCAGAGTCGCTACTTGGAATAATTTATGGTGTTCCAAGTCACCGGTTTATTTTAAAATCCCAAATCGAGGAAATTGAATCTATTTTTTGGTCCGCGAACACAGAAGATCGGGTGAGGAATTCTATTAACTCGGGAGAAAGTGTGAGGCTGTCACGACCCGAAATACCCATCGTCAGGATCGTGATGGCGCCTAACATCACACTTGCCAGGAAAGGCAACATTAGAGATTGTTTAGCCATTTATGTCAATTTTTAGTAATTAACAGTAATTAGACAAAATAAAGCTGAATAACTGTAAGATATATAGAAATCGAAGTCATTTACATTCTACTCCTCCAAGAACCTGGTGTTACAATTTCACGAACACACTATGATTTTCTTCAAACATGAGCCTGAAAGAAATTTACATCTGTTTTTGGAAAGAAAGAAAAACAGTAATAAAGAGACGTAGAAGGGGACGACAGGGCCTGCGGACGCCAGCAGGACTACCTTGGGTCTCCAACTTTGAACCTGAGCTAAATCTCTCAGTCAGCAACAACCTGCTCCGAAATCTGCACTGGAAGTGCAGAGTGCTGTATCAGTACAACCGACCCTATGTACTGGTAAGTGCCGAGCCTAACCTCAACGAAAGTGTGACGAGGCTACGGTGGGACACCCACAATATATGCTACAGTCGATAAATAATAAGGCAGAAAAGAAGACAATAATTTAAAAGCAGTAAATTACAAGACTAAGTACGTAACTTAGGTGTCTTATCAATGTCCACCTATAACCAATCCTTAGACGAAATGTAAAACATTGAGTAACTTACACAGTCAACGAAGAATAAATAAACACATATATTGATGTGGCGCGCATACCGATCTAACCAGTCCTCCCTTATTCCTCCGTAAAAATTACAATAAAGGTAAATAATATATATATATATATATATATAT